>CABEEJ010000019.1:117658-250771 GCA_901482245.1 Timema douglasi | reverse complement strand
TTTTTTTTAATAATAATAATAATAAGTTTTAAAATTCGAATTAAAATTGTTTACTATGAATTAAAAATATATTACACATCTACAAATAAAAAATGACATTATAATTTACTGATTATTGTATTTCATATTTTGAGTAAAATATCATTTTCCCAGATTTTTATTGTGATTTACCAAATTCCCGTTTTTTCCCGATCACTTCAAATTCCCGGCTAATTCCCGTTTTCCCTGATTTTCCCGGATGGTAGACACCCTGTTTATACAGTACCGATCACTGAACGTGGACATCGCATAGCAAGACTCGAACAGAGAAACCCGCCACTTCGTCGAGACTCGCTTTATATATATTAACTGAAGCAACAAAAATTGAATGATTGTGTGTCGATGCACCTTAAATATGGAGCTTGATTAAAATACAGTCAGAGTTGACTTTTTTTTTATGGGCTCTGAAACTAGATGGAATATAAGTTACTCATAGTTTATAGTGTGTTCATAATTATTGTGGACCAGAACTTATATCTTCTGCTAAAACACATGTTCCTAGTGTCAACAAGGCCTTATCTTTCCTGCTACATCACATGTACCCAGTGTAGACCCGGTTTATATCTCCAGGTTCAGCACATGTTACTAGTGTGAACCAGTCCTTCATCTCCTGCATATGTTACTAGTGTGAACCAGTCCTTTATCTCCTGATCTGCATATGTTACTAGTGTGAACCAGTCCTTTATCGCCTGCATATGTGTTACTAGTGTGAACCAAGCTTTATATCTCCTGCACATCCCACTAGGTTAAACCTTGCCTTATCTCTAGGGGTGTGAAAAAACTATAGATATTTTAATAATATTGATATTTTCCTTTTGATACTACTCATTTTTTACTCGATACTTTTTCTGATATTAGTACTCATTTTCTACATAACGAGCGAGAAGCAACTCTACTATTCAATTTCATTTAGCTCATCATAATTCATAACTGTTCTTTCACCAACTTTAATGGTTAAGGAAGGGTAAAAAATTGATTGAAAAAATATATTACTAGTCATAATAATCATGATTAGTAATATAATTAATTATTAGCTGTTAAATAATTTTACATCAGCTACATTTTCAAAGACATATACAAGTTGGTATGGTAAAACCTTTTATAATATTCATCATACAATAATACTATATATCATACCTTCAAAGTTCCAACACATAACATAGACGTGAAAGACCCAAATATACTATAATATGGTTAAATTATTATTTTATTTATCAGTGTTTAAATAAATATGAAAATACAATTATTATTATGCAAAAGTTTAAATTATCGTTACACGATAAAGAAAAACTCTTTACAGATTAAAATTTTGAAACCAATACTTACTGCTATTGATACTTTTCTTTCGATACTAGTATGGTATCGATATTTTTCTTCCGATACTTTTAATGAGTACAGTATGATACTTTTCTTTCGATATCACATCCCTACTTATCTCCCTTACATACACCCAAGTGTGAACCAAGCCTAATATATCCTGCACATGATGCTAGTGTGAACCAGGCCTTATCTTTCCTGCTACAACACATGCCCCTAGTGTGAATAAGGCCTTATCTCTCCTGCTGAAATACAAGTCCCTAGTGTCAGCTAAGCCATATATTTCTCACACATGTTGCTAGTGTGAACCAGGCCCTAGCTCTCCTGCACATATCCCTAGTGTGGACCAAGCCTTATATATCCTGCACATGTCACTAGTGTTAACCAGGCCTGATCACTCTTACCCATGATACTAGAGTGAACCAGGCTTTATCTCTCCTGTCTATTTCAAACAATCTCAGTCTTCCTGTCATTTCTCTCACTCCCCCCCACATGTTCACAGCATGGGCTATTCAGGTTATTTTTAAAACACGCCAGAATCGTTAAAAAAGAGGCAAGTTTTTAAGACATGTGTGCGTGTGTCTAAGCACGTGTGTATGGATCCTATCCTGGAGATAAAGAAACATTAGTCAGAGCTGTGTGACTGTAAGTATAACCAAGTTTTTTTGGGAATATTTAGGAGTGAACAACCAAGTTTTTATTAAAGTATCTGTAATCTATCAATATGAAAGGCAAAATCTCAATTTTATTAATTATAAATTTTTCGGCCATCCTATGAATCGAATCGTGACCCTTAACTCGGTAGGCAGACATGCCCCCAGCTGAGCAAAGGTGTCAGGCTAGCATCATTATTATTGATAACAACTATCACCTGAAGATACTACAATTATTTTCAATGAGAGTTTACTAACTTATTAATTAAATTAAGCTAACACAATTTCTCTATCTGCTCGACTTGAGTCATACACACTACAATACACGTAGCTGAATAATAAAAGTACATGAATATGTTATGTATTTTGTGCTTAAGTGCTTTAATGGAAAATATACTATTAGTATATCAAATGGTCTAAGGCGTTAGTTTCGCAATAGACTAAACATGATGGGAAGATCGGTCTTCAAATTATGGTTGGGTGTACTGATTTTGTATTTTCATAAGTGTTTTTCACCTCTATCTCCATCCAAATGATGATACATTTCCTCTAAATTCAACCTTACTCACCTCTAATACATAGGCATGATGCATACATTTGCATATAACCTGAATGAGTACTTGTTAAAAAAAAAGTTACCAATAAGGCAAAATCTGCTAAAACTTTGGTAAAATGTGTTGAATGTTTTGTTACTATTGCAGAAAATTCGAAAGTTGGCACAAAATTATCAAAATAGGTGTATTAGATAGAGCACAGGTTGAAGAGGAATTGATCAAACTTTCAATTTCTTAACTATTGGGGAACTTAAGAACTTTTATCCTCAAAATTTAAATTAAATAAAATTCTTAAATATCTCTATATTAATAATAATTAATTTATTATTTTCAAATTAAAGCTTACTTTAGTCTAGGATCAAAGCATCCTCAGTGAAATATTGTATTAATATAATAAAAAATACTTGATCATAAATTATCCAGACAGTTAATTAAAGCTAAGTAAATTAATATTTCCAAGTTTTTGTGTAAAAAAGGAATTTCAAAATTCCACCATCCGAGGTACATAAAAATCTTCTGGGAGGTCAATGAGTTGACCAATATAAAAATAGTGTACTTTTTGTATGTGTATTTCCAGTTTTTCTTATAATTAATGGTACAACCAATTTTCAACATAGTTTTTTAAGGTGTTTTATATCATATGTTTTTTTCAAATATAATGAGTGTTAATATATTAAAATTTATTTATGGAATGAACATCATTAGCTACTTTACTCTTTTTCAATGTTTTTTAAACATTTAAATGAGCTTTCCTGTATTATCGTTGGCTGGTTGAAAATGAGGTCGCCGTAGTTACCCCAAGAATGAATGAAGGTCAACTGTGTGGGAGAGAGAGGGAGGTATTACCTGCCAAACAGGTTCTGAGTGAGTCGAGGAAGTATGTAGTCTTGTGGTAAATAATACCAGTATATGGGAGCTATAAGCTTAGTATCTATCATGGTCAAACGGCTAGGAAAGTTCATTACAATTCTAGGGAAGCTTGCTTTGAGTCCGGGTGGCTGAGTAAAGTTTGCGTCCGAGTACTCAAAATCAGGGGCGGCTTGTTTCTGAGGATTGCTTGGCGGAATTTTGAGTAGACAATATTCCTTCCCCTCTCACACCCTTTAACACTGGTGGTCTAAGTAGCATTCTTGCAGTAGACTAGACTGTCAATGACCTTTGGGAGAAGATCAAGCTTTGAGGTTTTTTCAAAATTGTTTACTATGCACCCTACAAGCAAATGCAGGTACATTTACTCCAAATATAACCTTTCTAATCCCTAAAACCATTAGCTTATTAATACATAAGAGTATAACCCCAAAAGGTGCTTAAAAAAATATTAATTTGAACAGTCACACACACACTCTCTCTCTCACACACACATACACTCTCTCTCTCTCTCTCACACACACATACACATACAATACAATATGTGGATGCGTGATAATCAGCCTTAAAGGCCCACATCGGTGCTCAAATAGTCAAAAGCCATCACTCTCGCAATATACTGGACCGCCAATGACGGGGAGATCGGGGTTTTAATCCTGCTCAGATGTACTGAGGGGGTGGTTTTTTTTCCTCCCCTAGATGGTTTTCACTCCCTCTCTAAACAAATGCGGCAACACTTTATTTTAGTACAACCTTCATCATCTTTAACGCATTAGTGTAATTTGTACATATGCATACAACCTGAACAGGTAGTAAGATGCAATGTCAAAAAATTATATATACACTTATTCTGGTAAATATATTTGACATATATAGCATATATGTATGTGTGTATATATATTGTGTGTGTGTTGAAAATGCAATAAAGTTTAAGATGGGTATCGGGAGAACATGACTAAGAGTGAGAGAGAGAGGTGTAAAACTAGTAGAGTGTGTATGTGTGGGCTGTTGGTAGAGTACCTCAGTCATGTCATGGGAAGCTATCACTCCCAACCACTTGACTTGTAATCCACACTTGTGAGAAACCCGCCACTGTAGCAGTTACAAGGACACACAAAAATATTCCTTCCTTATGCCAGGATCACGATCAACTTAACGTTAACTTAACGTAACGTTCACTTAAAGTTAACTTAACTTATGTGTGATCACGATTCATTTAACTTAACGTAACAACTCGAGCCACACATATGCATTCTCGAGTATGATCTGTGGTTTTGTATTATATGTAAAGTGATGATCTGTGAATGTTTACAGTTTTCAATCAATATAATAAATATCTATTCTTAAACTTTTTTGATAAATTTAGTTCCCTATTTTAGTTTAATTAGTTTGTTTCAATGTCTGATCACTAGAACTTACGCTAAAGAGTAAACATTGGTCATAATACCAACAAATGAATTACTAAATAGCCCTGTTGACGTCACTCGCATAATGATTGGCTGGCTAGATCACGTAATACCCTTAAAACAAAGTAAAGTAAAGTAAAATACCTCCCAAGACATCTCTTACGTTATGTTAACTGTAAGTCAACGTTAAGTTAATTGCATCGTGATCGCTTCTATTTAAACACACGAGGAGGTCCTTTAGGTTAAGTTACGTTAAGTTGATCGTGATCCCGGCATAATATTCCACTTCGAAGGGAGTGGGGAGAGAGGCTTATTCGGATCACAATTAAAAATTATATTTGTGAAAACTTATTTCTCATATATTAAAAAAAAACTATGGTGGGAATCTAAAGTTATAAAAACTATATTTACAAACATAAATGTAAATTGTTGATCCAGATGGAAAGCTAAACCAAGACTCTTGATTGCTAGGTTGTTTATTATATATTATTCTAATAATGATTTTAAGAAGGTTTTTTTTTATTCAACATTTTACACAATCAAGAATAATTGTTTTGCCAGAAGTGGATTTACACTATAGGCCCACTAGGCACAAGCGGCTTTAGGAGGCGTCACATTTTGAATATTTTTATTTTGATATTTTGTTTTTAATAATTAAGTTTATGATTTTCTTTTGTAAAAATCTTTTCTCGAATACTAACTTCCGCTACCCCCAACCCCCCACCACTCAACATCTCTTTCCTCTGAAACTTCCTAAAACCTTCGGAAAAAAATGGGGGGTGCATATTATAATTGTGCCTAGGGGCGCAAAAATTTTAAATCCGCCACTGAGTTTTGCTTAATCAATTTCCTAATAATGTTATGAAAATAAAAATAAAAATATTAGATTAACGTGTATGTAGCTCTATGTATATATTAGAAAGTGAACCTGGATGATTTATAATTTATAATAATTACACCTAAAACCCGCTTTGGTGGCCTCATTGTCTAAGGTACTACTCTCGCAATAGACAAGACTGACGATCACGAGGAGATGGTGGTTTGACCCCGGTTTGGGTGTTGTGAGGGTGATTTTTCCCAACAACACACTCTCTCTCTCCACACAAATGCGGGTACACTTCCTCTAAATTCAACCTTCCTAATCCCTAACCCATTAGCGTAATTAGTATATAAGCATATAACTAAAATGGATAGTAGGACGCAGTTATAAAAAAAAAGTATACCTAAACACTTTTTTATAACGCCTTTTTGAATTCTGGATGGGTGTAATTATTAGGTTTTCCATAAAAGTGTTTTTCAATCATCTCTCCAGCTGAATACTTTGCACTTTCTCTTAAATACTCTTCCCATACCTACACAATCTGAGTAAGTAGGAGTAATAAACCTTCTTTTAAGAGAACCCATTATTAAAAATAAGTATTGTAAACATAAATTTAAGATTAAAAGTTTAATATTTTAAACATAATGATTGGTGGTCCAGAAGACATTATAAAAACCATCTAAGAGTAAAAGATTAAGTTAAAATAAGCTCAGTTGTAAGCATTTGTTCTGTTATTTTCCAGATGTTTCTGACAAGACTGCGAACATCTCATTTAGAAATGTGACTCACACAAGAAAGCTCTTTAAAATAATGCATTGCCTCTTTCTCAAGAGATGACCTGTTGCATTTCAATTCCATTGCCCAATCACGGAGAACTAAACAAAGGAGGAACAAAATTTGCTTGTCCGGGTGAGTCCAGAATAATTCTTTAACCCCACCCCCTATTCTGAGGCACCCAAAAATTTACTTATGAGAGGTTAAAGGGGACATAAATTGTATTGAAGCTATTATTTCTGATCTTTTATTTTTTGGGTCATTCTATTTTGATGTATATGTACATCTGTACTTACTTATTATATAGCATTAGGAACTTGAAAGTTAATTGCTGCACTTAAAAAAATATGCCACCTATCCCTATTTTGAGCTAGTTATCCAGTCCACCTCATTACACCCTATTCCTATCTTGCGCTAGTTATCCAGTCCACCTCATTACACCCTATTCCTATCTTGAGCTAGTTATCCAGTCCACCTCATTACACCCTATTCCTATCTTGAGCTAGTTCTATCCAGTTCATGCAACTCAATACACCCTATCCTGAGCTAGTTCTACTTATTACACCCTATTCCTATCTTGAGCTAGTTCTATCCAGTTCATGCAACTCAATACACCCTATCCTGAGCTAGTCCTACTCATTACACCCTATCCCTATCTTGAGATAGTTCTATCCAGTCTACCTCGTTTCCCTCTAAATGTTTCAGATTCATTCCAAAGCTATCCTCCCATCTGCATCTATGTCTTCCTAATAGTATTTTCCCATTGGGTTTGCCAGTAGGTACCCTTAACACAGTTATAGATTATCCCATTCGTGCTACATGTCTTGCCCACCATAAACTACGAGACTTGAATATCCTAACAATGTATTGTGATTAATAAAGGATATGTAACTCATCATTATGTAACCTCCTCCACTCCCCAATAAATTCGTCTCTTTTTGGACCAAATATCTTCCTAAGCACCTTGTTTCTTAACCTAATTTTTTTTCCTCGTTATGTAAGGTAAATACCATGTTTCCATCCATAGAAAAACACCATAAAATAAATAATCAACTTCAGTTAAAACAAAAAATTTAATCAAATAAGGAATAGCTAATCAAACTAATAATGATGAACCTGAATCAAATATAGGATAAAAGTAATTTTGTAAACAATTTGATAATACGGGAACCATTAATTCCTTAGTAAATAATTTAATATAATCAGAAAAAAAAAATCCAAAATACCGTTATATCCAACTTTATTTGTCTCTTTACGAACCTGAACGCGTCCTAAAATTCTACGCAATAATAAAGTTTTAAAAATGCATAGGCACTTTTGAATATCCAGTAGTAAGCCTGGTGTCAAAATGTATTCTGTCTATATGTAAATAAAAATTCAGTGATATAAATGTTAGTTTTGTGTAGTATATTTGATGTTTTTTACTACAATTATTTTGGTTATTGAGGGGGATAAGGGCCAAATACTCAGATTAACCTGCCTCCAACCCAAGGTGCACTATCCCCCCTTTACTTTGAATCAGCCATCCCAGCTTTTTCTTACCCAAGAAAATATTTTTATGAACAACACCTTTCACTCATGATTATTTCAGAGCCACAAATATATGAGTACTGAAACATGTCACAGTAAAACAAGACACTAAAATTATGAACCAAAATACAATGAAAAATAGCTCTGGACATGACACACAGCAGAGTTGGCGATGTCTCCAAACCTGCCCCCCTTCCCCTTTCCTCTTAAGACCAATGCAATGTTTTGGTAGCTAGGTGGGGGAGGGGGGGAGTGTGACGTCATACAAGGCCACACACCCCACTTGAAGTGGAGGGGAGGTAAGTGGGAGACCGGAGAGAAAGAGTCGTTCCTCGTGGAGCTACTTCAAGTGCAGGTCACCACTACGAGAGAATGCCGCAGTCATTTCCTGACAGGTTTCGGGGGCACTCGTGGTGTGTGGAAAACATGTGCGCGTGTGTGTAATGTGTGTTCGTTCAGCTCATTGTAATGAGATATCGTACAAGTGACACAGTGCAACAGTGTGGGATCTCACATCAAAGGAAGAAACAAGAGGATTTCATGACATGGAAACCAGTGATTTATTGGACGTCAATCAGGCTCTGCGCTGAAATTCAAAGGTTAAAGTTTGTACATTCATTAAAGGGAATGGTTTAGCCATGTGTTTTTTTAATTAGCTTCCATAATTTTTGAATGACTTATATTATTTTACAAAGTCAAGTAAACATATTTTATGATTTAAAATTTTTATGTGTGCAGGTTTGAAAACAAACTATTAAAATGATTAACAACATTAAATCTAAGTTAAAAGTACTTTGATATTTTAAAAGTCCTTAATAATTGCCAAATTTATTTTAGAAATAAAAATACATTTATTCTAAATTTCAAAGCATATTTCTTTACCATTTCACTTTAACTTTTATTTTTAATAACTCAGGTTATAAGTTAATAAATAATGCTGGACTTGTTAAAATACCTACTTTTTAAGGCTACAGTTTGAAATCTTTATGTCCATAAAAGCTTGTTTAGATTAATTATTGGTACAAAAAACAAACACTCTTACATATTCCCCGGTATGATTAAAAAAATATTGTTTCACATATTTTCACTATCTTCACATGGCTGGTGTTGAACCTAGAACCCTTTGAATGTACAAACTTTTTGCTCTAGGAAGAGAAAACATCAAAATCTGCTGGCATTACTTTCATAAAGTCACATTTTAATTTATTTTACTCAAAATATCTTAACATTCATACACTGCAAACTGTGTGTTTTATTGTCACATGGGTAACAAAATAATTGCAAATTTAAATTTGCATAAAATATATTAATTTTTTTACACTTTATTTTCTTAAATTGGTTTGTATTTATTATATTATATTATCATTATTGTTATTATTGAAAAGTATAAGATTGTTTGTTTATTATATGCCTAACTAAAAGACAGTAGATTTAACAGTGGCGTTCACAGAAACAATAACGGTAGCCCAGCTGCCTCGGTAATCAATCAATGTCAGTTCGATAAGATTATTGGCCGCGACATCAGTGGTACAGGTCTATTTTGGCTCTAGATTCTCAATAAGAGCAGACAGGATCCAAGAAGGCTAAGTAAAAGGAATGTTTATGGGTGGTTTAGTTGGCAGTTGGAACACAGTGATGTCTTTCTGTTCTTTAATGAGTCAAGTATTGTTCCTCTTGAACAACCATCTCTCTGCTAGTGACAAGTGGGAGGGGCTTGATGATATATAGAATATATAATTAGATTAGATATAAACGTATTTGTTTTTTGGTATTTTTTTTAGTATGCTGCCTCAAAATTAAATTTAACATTTGAATTAAAAGTAGCTAATTAAGTTTTTTTTATTAAGCGCCGCTATAAAAATATGACAGGAAAGAAGATATTAAGAATATTCTAATTTTTTAAAATAATCATTAAATATTTATGTATTAGGAATCATACCCACATACATAGTCTATTATGTGGAAACTAAACTTTTTTATGGAGCAAAATAAAAAATAGGTGGATTAAACATTTGTACTTGTATGTGTAATATCATAATGGTAATAATTCCTAATTAGTAGAGAAACTACCATCATCTAGTTGCTAGTAATGTCGTTCTTGCCATATTTGTAAAATGTAGGACATCGCACCGCTCTAAAAACACAGTTCACACTTAATGTCTCGACTTTGAATGATGAGTAACATTCTTTGATATAGTGGCAATAAGTCTAGTTTAAGAACTGTCCCATAAGACTTACTGGTTTGACCATATTAAGAGTCTTGTGACCTGCTGTGTGACTCATACCATAGTGGGCAGAGTTGACTAACCGGTTCCCCCATCCGTTTAACTTGACCTCAAGTAGAACCAATCACAAAGAAGAGGTAAAGAAAATAATTGCGCGAGTGCAAGTTTTTGTATTAAGACTTTACTGCTTCGACGAATGGAATGTGTGTGGATTCCTTGCAGACTTTTTATTTGACAATAATTTTGTGAAGTTTTTTTTTTTGCAATGATTTAGGATGGCCTCAATAAAATGAAGTTTTATTGTTTTTGTTGGATAGGAAATTTTTTTTTTCCCCTCCTCATGCTCTACATTTTGACTGATGAATTGGTAAATTGGTTTTTGTGTTTTAATATAAAAAATTGTAGTAATGAGAAATTTATAAGTGTTTATAAATTTATAAAAGTATGTTTGGATAAAAAATTGATCATATAAAATTGATCATATAAAATTTAACCTAGAGTAGTGTTTGGTAAGCATTAATCACATTTTTGTTTACACACTTTGTCAACTTGATTCCTTTCTTTTCCAAAGATCTCTCGAGGGTTAATGGTTGCTATGGATGGAATCTGACTTAATATCACAATTTTTTTAAAATTTCTTTTTAAGAGTATCGACATAAAATTTTTCTAGTAAATGATTATGATTAAATAGGCTTTTTTAAATTTCCTGATGTAATTTTGAATTGATATGTATCCAGGTAGGATGAATGTATATTTTATATGATATGTTTGTATGAATTAGAATAATAAATAAAACCTTTTCTTTTTTATTTATAGTTTCATTTCATATTTGATACATGTACTTATCCATCCCATTAATAAGACACAAGGCAATAAATAAGTTTTTAAAACAAAATGATCTTTCTCTACTATGATAGCCACCATATTCCTCAAAGAATTTAGTGAATTATTTATGTCACAACTAAAATTTAGCCGACGAGTTACGAGCTCGGCAACTGGACACATGCCATCATTTAAGATGGGAGCCAACTTGGTTTTTGGGTCTATCCCCACCTACCCTCTTTCCCCACCTGGCCTGTGCTGAATTTCCAAAACCACCTAAGTGACGAATGAAGTGACACACACATACACACACACACACGCAAGACCTGCTTAAAACATTGGGGGGTGGGGGCCTAGTGTGACTCAACATACGTGTGTGGCCAGTCCTCGTTTAAATAGATGAGAATGTGTGTGTGTCCGCGTGCGCGTGCGCGTAGGAAGGTGGAAAAACGTCTGTTGTAGCGTCGCCCTGACTCATGCGTTAGTCTCTTGCCAGGAGAAGTAAAAATAAGGTTTATAAGCGTAAACAGCTCGAAGGCAAACTCTCCCACCTTGAATCATTGTTCAGTTTTGGAACATACTCAAAGAGAGATGGAAATAAAATAACACTTTTTCTTGATTCTAACAGACAGGTGAAGGTGAAGATTTTTAATTTATGGAAGTTTTTTTATGTGCTCCACATCATCCTCGTCAAGGCTATCTGCACATGTACTTAAACAGGGTAGGATGAGGAATGTAGAATTCACATTAAATGTACCTGAATTTGTAGGGCATAAGAATGAGGAAAAGTTTGCCTTGATATACCCTGAGTTGGATTCAAAACCTTACCTCCGTGTCATCAGAAAAACACACTAAACTAAAATAGTGCCTTTGTCAGCTGGTACAGGTTGTCTCACTAAAATATTCGCGATCCATATTTTAACAAATACCAATGTTTGAAAAAAAAACTATAAACTTGTTTTAAAGTGACAAGAGTGGTTTTTCTTCCTGAATCACCTCTTCAAACGAATCTTTATTTATACCAACATGATAAACAAACTGACAGTAGTAATAGTTGATAAGAATAGATGTTGGAAAGAAAGAAAATTACGGGGTTAGGTGATTATAAGTCTATAGATATAACCAAACCAAGTGGCAGATTAACACTTACTAGGTAGTCACCGTTTGTCCTCACTTACACTTTCAATCAGTACCATAAATTATGTATTTGACAGACCACAATTAAATAGACCCATATTTGTATAAAGAATTTTGAGACTAGAAAAAGTTGCACCATTATTTTTTCTCAATCTTTCATCATAATAAATGTACTAGCAGTATTCATAGCAAAATATCTATATAAAATTGTTTTTCTCTTAAATTCTTAATAATCTATGCTTTTAAATATTAATAAGTACTCATTAATAAAAACCAAATACTATAAACATGAAATTTCTCAATGCATTTGTTTCAAATTTAAATTTAAATTTAAATGCAACTTTTCCACCAGGAAAAGCAAACTAAATTTATACTTTTTACTCAGATAACTGTATTAGTAAAAGTAACTCCACTAAGATTTGAACTCTAGAACATTTCCCTGTTAATTCAGAACCCAGACGTGACAAATATCACCCAATGGTAGTTAAAGTGCAAAGTATCAATACAGAGGCCAAAAAATTGCTCCAAAATAAAGATTTGTATTTAAATCCGAAAAAACTACTATTTGAATTGGTAATTTTGTCAAGTTCTTTTGAGATCTATTTTTAAACAGTGGTGGTGGGAGCTATGTTTAAAAAGAAAAGTAACTTTATGGCGCAGATTTCCGATCTTTCACCTCGGTATATTTATTAAAAGGAAGTGGTAAATGAAGAGTGAGTTAAGAAATGGAGGTAGTTAAGGTGGTACTATGTATATGTGTGTGTGTGAAGTGAGTGGCACCCCTGCCGGGTGAGCTGTTCCCTAGTCAGTGCTGCCAAGTGAGCAACACTCACTAGCGGGAAAAGCTCCAAATTTAGACACAGGTAATGCAACACCAGGGTCTTGGCTGGAAATAGCTCTGTGTGAGAGAGCGAGAGAGAGAGTAAGAGAGAGATAAAGAACACTCTGAGACCCCATGAGGGCGGCGCAGTGGTGGGTCAATTAGGAGTAATTAACACGCTGTATGCGTCAACTTTACTTTCTTTACAAGTAACAAGTTTAGGGATGCTTGGATAAGATATCATTATGATTTAGTCACATTTTATAAACAAAGAAAAAACATTTCTCTTCTGGAAATTAATAAATGTAGCCCTCAATAGTAGTGTGTGAGGCTTTGTAATGTCAAAGTTGAAGTTCAAATCTCTTTCGTTTAAACTTTGACACCCATAATAATAACCCTCGGATTTAGGAAACATTTCGAAGGAAGAAGAAAACTTTGATATGCATGAAGATATTTGAAATACCTCCCTAAATATAACATATTTCAACATTTAATCATTTATAGAACAGCTACTAAACAGTAGTTTAACACCAACTAGTGATTAATTGACATCTATAAAGTAAGCACAGATAATTTCACACAAGTCAGAATGAAATATGGAGTACTTTGTTCTTTATCTTTTTATTTACCTAGACGCACTCAAGACATAATTTACTAATCAAAATTAGTGTTATGTAACAACGAAAACCTTATCTTTGATTTTGGCTCCAACCTTTCTTCGCATGCTTCAAACTTTGCTTCACATTTAAAAAATTACCTTTGCACAATCTTACCCCTCAAATTCTGAATTTCTTTTTTAATATTTATTTTGACTAAATCAATTTAGTTAAAATTGTGTAATTTTTTTGTGTGATTTTAATGTTATTATAATTTTTAACCAATTAAAATTAATTTTATAGCTTAGAGATCCTCTATTTTGATCAAAATATTTCTTCCGTGCCAAATAGGGATGATTTTCATCATGACTTTGGTCTTGCTCTAAGTCCTGATTGTCCAACTGAAGCATTCATCAATAATTACTTTTTTCTTTCTTTCTTTTTTTAAAAGAAAGAGTTGACCTTGGGTATATTTTGAAAATGGTGATGGAAGGTAAGAGAAAATGTTTTTTTTTTCTGCTATTGCTAAACTTTATTACATATTGGTTCCTCAATTTTTTTTTTTTTACAAAAAGCAATATATATATTTATGTATTACTTTTATACTATGTAAGAGTAATAACAATAAGATTAAATGTTATTTTGTAAATATAATAAGCTAGTTTGTAAATATATATTATTAACACACAGTTTGCAGTTGTTTTTAAGCCACTGGGGGCCAGTTACATATACACTGGAGTAACATACATTATAGTATTTTACATGATGGCAGCAGCTTTTAATATGATCCCTTGTTTGATGATTACTTAACATAACAATTTTTTTTCTCCTTAAAAATAATCACCACTCAAACCCCCAGATATATTAGAAATGATTACTTGTCAAAGCAGTATATTAATAATAATCTTAACTCTTTTTTATTTCATTAGTTATTAAAATACAATAAAACTAATCCTTGTGTAATTAGTTTTGTTGTAACTTGAAAGACTAAGCAGAGAATATTGTTAAAATGAAGCAAAATTAAAATGATAAATAGTGTCACTATTTTATTTTGTTGAAACTACTTATCACTGACTAGATTTTCCTCATATATTAAAGTTAAAAAACACTAAAAAATAACAATAGTAAGCTACTAAAATATTTAAATCTTTCTGGGGGTTTTTCAGATTCAAAATATATATTACTGTTATACTAATCTACTTAAAAATGGAATCTTTAGATTATTGATGATCATGACAGAGTAATTATTTCAAAATGGTCTCATTAAAATGTCCAATATCCTATTATACAGAAATCAAATTTATTGGAATAAATAGTTGGTTGTTTGACTTGTTTAAATTAGGCTTAAGAGTAGGTACAGCAAAGTTAAACTACCTTCAGTAAACAAACAAATAATTGTCAACAAAATGTCTTTGTGAAACCAATTGGATCCATTCCATCACAACCTCAAACATACAACACCAGGCAAAATGTTTATTCAACAGTCAATAACAAATTTGATACATATATTTTCAAATGTCACTACTAAGAATAAAGAATGTAAGAATAATTCAAAGATTTAATGTGAAAATGTCAAAATGAATTTTTTTTTTAAATAGTCCCAACAGAATTAGGACAAATTACATTAATATGCATTTTAATAATGACTATTATAGTATTTTAGTCTATATAACACATGCAAATTGATATTTTTTTTAATTGTACAACTTGAACAAATGCATTGATAAAATGAACAGTAAATTTTCTACAGTTTTTTTTATTACATGTACAGTTCAAAACTTTTTTTTATGGAGAGTTTGTAAAACATTATTAGTTCTATCTATAACAATAGAAATTTCTCATTTATATCAGCAATAAAAAACTTTGTGATTAAATTACATACTCAACATAAAAATAATAGTAAAACTGGGTTGATAACAATATCAAATTGCGATTTTATCAGAGTATTAAAACAGAAATCTTGATAAAATTTGATCAAGTTTAAAAAACCAACTGAATTCAATGAATGAAGAAAAAAAACATTTTGCCAGGTACAAAAAAAAGTTGAAAACCCCTTCATAAAAATACAAAAATTTGAATCATTTCATTTGACAAAAAAAAAATTCATCAAATCGGCAAGACTCGTTTGGCAAGTTTAAAATTTCCGAAGAAACTTCACCTCAATTTTTTCGTTTGAAAAACTACTACTGAAGAAGAAAAATATATTCTTAAAAAACTAATCAATTAAAAAGTTTATAGTTAAAAAAAATTGCCAAATTCTCTTTAAAAATGTCTTTTTTACATTGAGGTCGAGTTTCATTTTTTAGCAAGGCAACAAAGGAAAGACATACTACTCTCGCAAGAAATATTCTACATTCTAATAAGAACAAACAATCAAAAACAATCATAATTTCATCATCAACAACAACAGCAGCAGCTTCGGATGAATAGATATAAATATTTATATATATAAATATGGGTTAGTCAGGTGAAAATAGCACATTTTTGTTTATTTCTTACTTTTAACGATCAGCTTGGCAGAAGTTTCGACTTGCCCTGCAGAGTTGGTAGCTCTGCATGTAAAAGTTCCTGAGTCCTCCTCGTAGGTGGTAGCAATGAGAAGCACCACGTTGTTGCTTTCGTGGATCATCTGCACAAAGATTACAACAATGTTTGTCAGTAAAACTTGTCTCTTGAAATTTAAAAGTATTCCAATTGAAAGAGATAAGATGTCATCTATAACCAGAGGTGGACAGCTTGGAAATAAATCTTTTTGGCTGATAGTTAATCAAGGGTGGAGTATTCCAATTGAAAGAGATAAGATGTCTGATATATAATCAGAGGGAGACAAGTTGGAAATAAATCTTTATGACTGATAATAATTAATCATTGGTGGACCTTCGAAAATAAATATGTTCAGTCAATAATCAGCAGTGGACACTTAGAAATAAATATGTTCGACCAATAATCAGTAGCAGACACTTGTAAATAAGTATGTTCGACCGATAATCAGTGGCAGACACTTGTAAATAAGTATGTTCGACCGATAATCAGTGGTGTACACTTGTAAATAAATATGTTTGGCTGATAATCATCAGTGGACACTTTGAAATAAATATGTTTGGCTGATAATCAGCGGTGGACACTTGGAAATAAATATGTCCGAGCAATAATCAATGGTGGACACCTGGAATAAATATGTTCGACTGATAATAAATGGTGGAAACTTGGAAATAAATATGTTTGGCCAACAATCATCGGTGGACACTTTGAAATAAATATGTTTGGCTGATAATCAGCGGTGGACACCTTTAAATAAATATGTTCGACCGATAATCAGTGGTGTACACTTGGAAATAAATATGTCCGAGCAATAATCAATGGTGGACACCTGGAATAAATATGTTCGACTGATAATAAATGGTGGAAACTTGGAAATAAATATGTTTGGCCAACAATCATCGGTGGACACTTTGAAATAAATATGTTTGGCTGATAATCAGCGGTGGACACCTTTAAATAAATATGTTCGACCGATAATCAGTGGTGTACACTTGGAAATAAATATGTCCGAGCAATAATCAATGGTGGACACCTGGAATAAATATGTTCGACTGATAATAAATGGTGGAAACTTGGAAATAAATATGTTTGGCCAACAATCATCGGTGGACACTTTGAAATAAATATGTTTGGCTGATAATCAGCGGTGGACACCTTTAAATAAATATGTTCGACCGATAATCAGTGGTGTACACTTGTAAATAAATATGTCCGAGCAATAATCAATGGTGGACACCTGGAATAAATATGTTCGACTGATAATAAATGGTGGAAACTTGGAAATAAATATGTTTGGCCAACAATCATCGGTGGACACTTTGAAATAAATATGTTTGGCTGATAATCAGCGGTGGACACCTTTAAATAAATATGTTCGACCGATAATCAGTGGTGTACACTTGTAAATAAATATGTCCGAGCAATAATCAATGGTGGACACCTGGAATAAATATGTTCGACTGATAATAAATGGTGGAAACTTGGAAATAAATATGTTTGGCCAACAATCATCGGTGGACACTTTGAAATAAATATGTTTGGCTGATAATCAGCGGTGGACACCTTTAAATAAATATGTTTGGCTGATAATCAGCGGTGGAAACTTGGAAATAAATACATCATTTGTAAAAGAGGGGAAAGCAAATGCCAGGGTGTCCACCAGTTATGAAAGTTATTAAAAAATTAATTACATAAGATTTTGGTCACAAAATTCATTAGTCATTAAATTTAGATTTAAGATCATATATTTGTGTAAGCTAATTTCACTGTGTAGGTAAGAATAGTATTTTTGTATACTTTTTCAAAATTAGCTTAAATTAACAATTACTCCCCAGTGATGACATAGTTCAGAAATAAGAAAATCTTAGAAATTAGAATTTATGAAATTTTCAGTCCAGGTGTATAGCTAGTAACTTATTTTTAGCACTTTAGCAAATTCATTTTGTTGCTGGTTGGTCTTAGGACCTCCATTTGTCACAAATAATTATGTATAAATCATGAAAAAATCATGAATTATGGTTTAAATAATTTGGTAGACACCGTGATGTAGGTTTACCTGTCACAGTGTTACTTTCAGATTATTGAATGAGAAAACCACAGTGATAAATTGCGTATGAAAAACCACCCTCAGTACACTCAACTGAAATTTCAACTTCAACCCCCTCGCCACCATATAACACATAAAAGACATAACCTTTTTTATTGGTTTTTTTTTTATTTATTTAGCACCACCTCTGCCTGTTCGAGTCATACACTAACAGACATGTCATACTTATGGCCAGCAAATCACATACGTGGTCTGGTACATGATTTTTTGGGCTCCGCGGACTTTTATATAAGCCAACAAATGATGCAAAATGATTTGTCTTATTATAAATCTTGTAAAAATAAATCATTTGAGATAATGACATTTAGAAATTGGTCGTAATTTGTGGAAATTTACCAAGCAAGGTTGGTGCACCAAATCACCAGAGATTGATTTGCAAACCAAAATATGTGATATGCTTGTCCGCACATAAGTGTCTGGATATTTGTTTTTTCTTATTAAAAGGAACAAACACCTGGGACATCATGGACACACATTTGTAATCAGTTTTAAAAGTGACTTCAAACAAGATTTAAGATATAAAATTCACATTATTGTTGTTAAAAAAAAGTCTCAAATTTCTGGAAAATAAAAGAGAGGAGGCCTTAAGACTAAACAAAAATCTCCCTCGTGTCAGCTTGCAACTGAGCCATATCCTGCTGATCAAGTTGCCACCGACTGTTGGGGAGGATAATGTTAACTTCCGTGGATAGAGGGTGTCATGTGGTCAGCACAACAGACCCTTCAGCTGTTTATCTCAGTTTTTTAGACTAGAGCCACCACTTTTTCATTCAAGTAGTGCCTCATTTATTCTCAAGAGGCTGAGTTGGCTTCATTCTAGACTCACTGCTTTACATAAAATCTAGAAGCGCCGGGGATCGAACCCGTGACCTCTGGACTCGTAGCCAGGAACTCTTGACCACAGAGGCGGTCCATTTAAATTTCATACAGTCTTAATTTTATTTTTATAATAATAATGATTATTTTCAAATTAAATTTTGTTTCACTGAAGATGACAATACTCAACTTTCTTGGTGTTTTCCATTTTCAATGGGGCCCTTACGATTGGCTTGGACCCATGTTTACCAATATGTCACAGTTGATTTCATACAATCCTTGCATTAATTTCCAACACAGTTGGTTTTTCATTGTATTAACTAAACACAAATCACTCGTCTTGACTAATGATGAGGCTAAATAACTAGACCTACTCGTTATGAAGCTAAGCGTATAACCAAGGCCATTCCAAAAGCTCTAAACCATTTTGCCACGGGCAGGAGGGGCCTATTTCTGCTCTGTTTGCATAATCTGTCCTTTTTCCATCCTTCCCAAAAGGGGTTAATTACGCCGATGCTGTTGAAAAAGAGCGATAAAGTTTGGCTCCATAGCTCCCTACCATCGACATTGAGACCAGATTAATAGCCCCGGAGTAACCTCGAAAAGTTGCAGCCACCATGCCAACTCTCACCATATGATAACAACAGTGGCACTCAAGCGAATGTAAAAATACTTTTATCAGCGCCCACTTCTTTGATGTGCCAATTAAAGTCCTGACTGAAGGTCATTAACAGTTGGTTTGAGAAGAGTAGTGATATGCATAAAATAACGTGCTACAGCTGAAATGGTGAGCAAAAACCCCTAATTGACTATTTCCAATTATATAGGGAATCAAAGGCGTGCATATTGAACATTAACGTCATGCCAAGTGTGTCTTTGGACGAGGACCATAAACTATTAGTCGCCAACATGAAAGGCTAGAGGAGGGGGTGCCAGATGTTGAAGTAGGAAAAAGAAATGAGGATAAGGATATGGAAGCTCAACCAAGTGGAGGAGAGAATGAAATTCCAATCAAGAGTAAAAGGAGCACTACCAATATATGTCATAAAAGGAGAAGAAAAGTGGCAAAGTTTCAAAATTGCATGGTTAGAGTGGTAGAGTAGATATGCAAAAGAACGAGCAAAATATGAATATGGAAGGAAAGGAAGCTGTGAATGCTAAGAACAGAACATTTAGAGAATGGTACACAAAACGAACAAGAGAAACTGAGGATAAGTATAGGAAGGAAAATAGAAATGCAAATAAGATGATAAAATAAGGGAGAAACATATGTATGGAAGAGTGGACGATAGTGCTACAGACCGATGTGGAAGGGAGCAAGAAAATATTGTATAGTCAAGTGAGCCAAAGGAGGAGGAAAAATAGTAAAGAGGTCTGAATGATGGATGAAAAAGGAATGATAATGGAGAGGGACGAGGAGGTAAATAAGTTGTGGAAATCATATTTTGAGAAATTGTTGAACTCAGAAGGGGAAGGATTGGTACGGAAGGAAAAAGACAAAGAGAAGTAAATGGACTGAGAGATGGAATAGGAAACAGCAGACCTAACCGGAAATGAGGTATAATAGACCTTGAAAAGGATGAGAAAGGGAAAGGCACCAGGAGTGGGCGAACTCACTGTGGAAATGAGAACGGTTGCAGGAGAAATGGGTCTACAGTGGTTGTATAGAGTAGTAAGAGCAGTGTAAAGGGAGAAGTAAGTGTCAGAGGATTGGACAAAAGGTATTATATTACCAATATTCAAGAAAGGAGATAGGAATACGTCTGAAAATTATAGAGGCACAACACTGATGTGTCAATGAATGAAAATGTACAAAAATATTCTGGAAAGGAGAGTGAGGAAAAGCGTGAAGGGAAGATGGAGAGAGGAACAACATAGGCCTGAAGGAAGAAGTTGACAATAGATTTAATATTTGGAATTAGACAGTTGATGGGAAAGAGATATGAGTTTGGAAAGCATCTGGTAATGGCATTTATGGATGTAGGAAAAGCAAATTATAGTGTGGATAGAAAGAGAGTATGTAAAGCAATGGAGGAGGCTAGTGTTAGAAAGAGTGGCAAGGAGAGTAAGTAATAGGTATGAAAGATAACAATGTGATTTGTGTAAAGATGGAGAGAGGGTAGTAGACAGAGTGGTTCCAATTAAAAAATGGAGTCAAGCAGGGTTGTGCCCTCTCACCACTACTATTTGTATTGTTGATGGAAATGATCATGAATAGAGTGGCAAGGAACTGTAGTGAGGACAAAATGAAAGCAATGATGTTTGTATAATGACTTGTTGGTGTGGGGGTCAAAGGTTGAAGATGTACAGGAACAGCTGCAGGAATGGAATGAGAAGGTTAAAAAGTGTGGAATGAAATTTAGTTTGGCGAAAAGTGAAGTGATGGTGATGGCAAGGCAGAGAACAAGGCCAAGAGAGGTGATAAAACTTGATTGAGTAGCTTTTAAAGAGTTTAAAGTATATTGGTAGTGTGAATGAGGCAAAGGGGGGCAGTAGAGAATATATAGTGAGACGAGGGCAGCAGGGAGAGGTTTTCGACAGGTGTGTAAGAGACCTACTATGGAAAAGAGAAGTGCCCTTGAAGTGTAAGGAATTGATGTATTAAGCATACTTCATAACCATTCTTACATATACAGTGGAAATTTAGACTTTGGATAAAAGAGAAACAAGTAAAGTTGAGGCCATGGTAATGAAGTTTTTGAGGAGCATGTTAGCTGTCACCAGAAAAAATAAGATTAGGAATGAAGATTTAAGGTCAAGAGTTGGTACATGAGTTGAGGACGCAAGGATGAGATAGTATGGGCACGTAATGAGGATGGAAGGTGAGAGGTTTCCCAGAAGATTAATGAATAAAAAAGTATGCAGGGAACAGACTGTAAGGGAGACCAAGGAAGAGATGGAACAGATGGCAGCAAGTGTGCAAGTGAGAGGAGAGTGGAAGAGAGTGCAGGAGGAAAAATAGTGCGAGGACAGAGAGATATGGAGGCATTTTACTAAAGAGACCAGGCTACAAATTGGAAAGAACTCTTGAGATGATGATGATGATTATTATTATGATAAGCTTTAGGAAGGCATAACTGATGGTAAATGTTTTCACTGTTATATGGAGGGAGGGTGGGAAACCATTTAGAAAAATCTCGGCTTACTCGGCCGGGATTCAATCCCAGACCTCCCTATTGATAACAAACCATAATAGACTAGCCTGATATTTAGTTTGTGTGCTCATTGATGCAGATCATTAAAGATAGTAAAATAAATATAAATTATCTTTAGATTGTAAGTTTACTTACAATAAATTTAATATTAATGAGAGGAGTGTGTAAAGGCCACTTTTTAAATCCAAAGCAAAGTTGAATCAAATAATATGAAATATTCCTGAAGCCTAATCGACAAAAAAATCAATGTTTGATAAAAACATTATGCTTTGCATAACTATGTAAGTTTAAGTATTAAATGTAATTTACAAATTGCCATATTTCAAACATAATTAATAGATTTAATCTTAAAATGGTAAATCACAAAATCTAATGTTTGTTTTATTTCAGTTTTTCTTTTACATTGACACTAATATGCAATGGAAATATCAACAGAATTTTTTTTAATAAACAAAAATGTGTTATTTATCTTTCTTTTTTTTATTGTTAAATTTGGAATTTTAATCTTGATTCAAAGTCAAAGTGAACAAATATACGAAGCAAAGTCGAAATTTTTGAAGCTTCGCACCCCTAATTAAGGTAGTTTAATTGCACTTTTTAAACACATGGTTGTTAAATTACATACTGTGCAAACTGGCCTAAGACAACAACAATTAACACTACGGCTGTGGAGTTGGAGTTGGTACTTCACAGATTCCTCTTAAGAGCCACACACCTTATGTACAATAAATTTGGCCGTAATATAATAGTGTTCCACTAATAGATTGATTTTTAAAATCATGCTTTAGAAATAATGATTTTCTTTTTCAATTAATTAAAACACATGCTGTTTGAGAATGTATAATTTATAAACAATTAAGCTACATGGTTTACAAAATATGCGAAAAGGACACATGTTCCTCATCCCTGGTCAAAGGAATCACTCTCAAAATTTACTGGGACTGTCGTTAACAAGAGTGGAGTTTGAACCTTATTCGGGTGTACTGAGGGTGGTTTCTCCTAACTGATTTTCCATTTTTCCACCACACAAATTCGGATACAGTTCCTATAAATTCGATCTTCCTCATTCCTAACATTATCATAATTAGTACATATGCATATAACCCAAAGGGGTGGTGAGACACCATGTTAAAAAAAAATACCCATCACAGAGTGTAATAAAAGCAAGTACACACCTGGAAGTCTGCAGACTGAGGGATAACTGCCCCCTCCCTCAACCACTGGATGGTGGGGCGGGGTTTACCCGTAGCCTGCGTCCGGAACTGTGCCGGGCTGCCCTCTTGGACAATCACATCCCGCAAGGGACTCAATGTCGGAGCAACTTCTTGCGTCTCAGGGGCTGAAGGAGACAGATAAACAGAGAGAATGGTTAGCTAAACAAATACATTGCAGTTACAAGCATGGAAAACGGAATTATTAGGGAATTTAATTAAAAGTAAGTAAAAAATCAGAGAATTTAAATTCTTGACTTAAAAAAATCCATTAATTTAGAATTTAATCACTAACACAAAATTGTAAGATAGCTAATAGCTATAACATTAAATAATTTAAAAGTAGGTTTAAAAAATATATTTGTATATTAGCTGCCAGCATTAAAAAAAACCAATTTAATAAACGAAAATATCACCTCGCTGGAAAGACTGGTTAGTGAAAATTGAAAAATTTTGCCTTGAAAATATGGAAAAGTCAGGGAATTATCTAATATAAGTTTTTTAACCACCCTGCTATAAGATTATGTAGTTTCATTATAGCTTCACTTTCTCTCAATTTAAATTATTAAAGAACTTAAAAAATTACACTTTAATAGAATGGTCAAATGGCTGGATAGGCTGTCATGTTGATACAACAGCAAAGCTAAGCTAATACTAACGTTAAAATTTAGAATAAAACATTTTAGCTAGGGATTAGATCTCCAAATCCTCGAATCCAAAATATCCTTAAGGATAGATTAAGGATGAGTTTAAGGTTATAATAAATTATACATACATCTAAATTTTTAATTGGAATTTATTTTAGAGCTCCTGATTGTTTTTCCCAACATAATTATAGGATGGACTTAACCAGACCCTAGACCATTAAATTATCGTTAATTTAATATATAAATGCTATAGTGAATTCGTTTTGTAACAACAAAAAAATCATTTAATAACTATTTTTATAGCAACCTTAGACATTAATATAGGAATATAAACTTTTTACGTTTATTTAGTTATTAATAAGATTTGAATTACGATTCGAGGTTTGTGTATAGAAACTAAAGGGTATGTTTCAAAAAATACTAGATTTGACCCATTCATAATTTGTTCTAAACAAATAAAACTTGGCTGTATCCAATTGCTTGCTTATTAAAATACCATTTATGCCTCAAACCCTTGGTTCAAACCAGGGGGTGCCACTCACCAAGTACTTTAAGCTCTCCTGAGAGTGTGACTGAGCCAATGGGGTTGGATGCCACACATTTGTACACCCCTTCATCTTCAGGGAACGCCTCAGAGATGCGCAGGGTGTATACATCCCCGTCCTTCAACATTTGGAAGTACTTGGAAGGTTTGATCACCTTGTCTCCTTTCTGCCATTTGATGGTAGGAGCTGTGAACAGTACAATGATCACTCTGTAGATACGTTCTTCTCCCGAGAGCTTGTCGACACATCACAAACGGAAAGGGGGTGGGGGGGAGGCTCGAGCTGTTCTTCAGTCTGGGATTATTAGAAGCTGCATTTTAAATTGGGAAAGGGATTAAAGTCTGTGATTTTAATTGAGTGGTGGAAGGTAAGAAGGGGTAAATAAAGGAATTAGAAGGGGAGGATGTAAGAATAGGATTGAAGAGGCCATTTCTTTTAGTTGGGTAAGGTAAATGGGGACTAAAGGGGCTAAGAATGGAGTGTGTAAGGATGAGGTAGAACAGGGTACAATAAGTTTATTTTAATTCTGTGAAAAGGATAGATTAANTGTATCTTGATGGAATGAATCTTATATCCCTCTCTTGGATCGGGGCATTTGTGTAAACACACCTGGTTTCCCAGAGATCTTGCATCTGAAATCAACGGCCTGCCCCTCCTTGATGGTCTGGCCTTTGAGGGGCTCCACTATGCCGGGTGCTTTCTCCACCCCGGGTGTCGAGGGCTTGCTGGGTTGTTTGCCCACAGAGGGCGACTGTACGGTACACTCACAGTCACACCTTGCCTCTCCTGCACTGTTGATGGCCACACACTCATATTTGCCGGAGTCCTCGGGAAGTGTCTCGATGATCAGTAGAGTGTATGTGTTGTCTTCCTCTAAGGTTTTGTGGCGGATGTCCGGGATCACCTTCTTTCCGTTCTGAAATACACGTTGGGGGTTTGCTTAGTATAATTAACTTACATTTTATAAACACAATTTTGTATCAGCGCAAGATTTATAAACTGCCCTAGCCTAGTGCAGGACACCGGACACTTTACACTCAGCCGTAGCACTAGTAGCTGTATTAACAGCCGCTCTAATGACTTTTCTATCCAGGATATATTCCATGTCAGTGTGTGTCTAAATTATATAAACACCCACTTCTGTGAACTCATGGTTTGAGGCGATACTACCGCAATGCCAATGATGGGGAGATTCTGGTTCAAATCCCTGTTGGGTGTACTAAGGGTAGTTTTTTCTTTACGCAAACTCAACTACACAACCTCTAAATTCAACATTCCTCAGCTGTACCAAAGACATAAGTGTATAAACCAAATGGGTATTAAAATGTGGTGGTAGACTAAATTATATATATAATATAAATAATATGTGTTTTTATAGCAATATTACTTGCCAACTCAGGCAGCTCAGACAGTAGAGCGAGAGGAGTTTATATCTGGATGATTAGGGTTTAGAGTATCATTTTTCTATATCTATACAAATGATTTTTTAGGATGTGATATTAAAAGACCAGTTTATTTAAACAATTTGAGTTGTTAACTACACAGTGTTGTTCACTTTGAGCTCGTGGTTACCTTGAGCCAGTAGACGTCAATAGGTTTGGTGCCAGACAGCCTGGCATCGAACCTGGCGAGTTGTCCGGCTGGTACAGTGGTACTCTGCACTGTGGTTAGGAAGCTTGGTGGTACCACGCCCCCTCGCCCTTGCTTCCTTTTCTCCTCTACCACAAGGTTGGCGCTGCACTTTGCGCGCCCACCGCGGTTCTCAGCAATCACGCTGAACACGCCAGAGTCTTCCATGAACACTTGGCGCATGATCAGGATAGACTTGGTGCTGAAAGTGTGCACCTGAGACAAGGAAATGTTTAATATCAGTGAGTTAAAAAAAGGGGGGGATTGGATATTTGATGTTTTGTTTTGATTTGTACATAAGAGCACTGAATATTTAAATTAATTTGTGCCAAAGCTGTTCATATTATACAAAATTTCTATAAATATATCAAGGGGATACATATACATATTCTTACCCACAAAAAATACTACTATAATGTACTATACTAATAATTTCAAAAAATGCTACCCCCTTCGATGGCCACATGGTCATAGGCATTACTCTTTCAATAGACTGGACTGCCGATGAAAGGGAGACCATGGCTCGATCTTAGTTGGGTATATTGAGGATGTTTTTTCCAAAATGATTTCCCACTCTCTCTCCGCATAAATTTGGATACATTTCCTCTAAATTCAACCTTCATCCTCTCTAACACATAAGCGTAATTAGCACATAACGGTATAGTCTGAAAAAGTAGTAAGACATGATGATAAAAATAATAATAATGATAATAACTTTTAAAAATATTTCAGTGATTAAATGGTGCTTCAGGGATCAAATAGTCTAAGGTAGGGGTCGTCAACTAGTCGACCACATAAGAAAATTACATCGCCATTAAAAGTATTATCGTTCATTCAGGTCGCTTTGGGACTTTACTTTTTTTTAGCATGCGTCTTAATTTTTTTTTTTTTAGCATCACATCTTACTACCCGTCCAGGCAGGTCACTTTGATGTATTAAAGGTGGGGTAGGTTGAATTTAAAGGAAGTCTATCCGCACTTTATTGGAGGGAGAGTGGAAAACCATTCAGGAAAAAAAACTCCCTCAGTACACCCAACAGGGATTCGAACCCCGATTTCTCAATCATTATTTCTGTTTTAAGTTAGTATGAAACATTTCATACTGACAAGTTTGTACAATTTGTTACAGAACTAAAACTAAGGAGTTTCTGTCAGTAAGAGCAACCTGTAGGTCTGGTGAGTTCTTAATGGGGAAGTCTTCACGGTACCACTGTATTTTGGGCAGTGGGTCTCCATCAAACTCCACTTCAAACTTCGCCTGTTCCTGCTCGAAGGCGCGACATGGCTGTATCTTCTTGGTGAACACTGGAGGTATTGCAGGTTTCTAGGGGAGAAAAAAACAAATATTATATGTATAGAGATTAGTCAAATCCTAAATTTCTTTAATTAGAATCTTATAGTTTTCTTTTGAATCTTTGATTCTTTAAAAATGTACAAAGTAAAAGTGAAAATATTTAAAAATTGAGTTGAAAAAAAAAGTTGTCAAATGCTTGGTGTCATTGACAAATACTATATTTTTTTTATTTGTCTATTACATGATAAACAACAAAGAAAACACTTTTTTTTAATAAATTGATTATTTTAATATAATTTTGCCTTTTTTTTCTTTTGATTTTGTTGCCATCCCAACTTCCAAAGTCTCTATAATTACTTTTACCAATTGCTTAAAACTAGTATATCAAAACAAGATCTTCATAATTGTACTAAAGATACATTTTTGAGACTTTTATATACTTTAGGATTCAAGGGAATTGAGGATTCGAGCATCCCACATATATATATATATAAGTATAATTTTTTATGTCGCCTTTTTCCTTATTTTATTTTTTAATGACTCAGTCTGAGAATCTAAAAACTATTTTGGTATCGTGATTACGTAATTTGAGTAGAGTTTAAGAGAATTAATTGACCACCTACAAAGAATATTAGATTTCTATAAATTAATTTTAAAATGTTTGCGTTTATGTTTTCAGGTGTTATTTTTACATATGTTATGCCACCAATATTTTAACAAATACATTTAAGGGTACGGGTATATAAACACTAAAAAAAAAATCTGGAAAAATGTCTTAATGGAGGATGGAAAATCATTTTTAGTAAAATAACAAATCAGCTCTAATAAACGCAAGGCCTGACCTTAATACACTAAATGTCATCTCTGATAGAACTACAGATCTTAAGGAGAAAAGATTTATCTTCGTTTTTTTCTCTCGGTTAACTGTTGTCAAATACCCTCTATTTCAGTTATGTCATGAAGTTGGTGTGCTGGGGTAATAAGAAGCTACTGGCAACATCTACCAAACAAAGTTTTCCCCATTAGTAATTACGCAATTCGCTCAGAGATTATATCCAATGTAGTCCAGAGCCAGGTATACTAGTCAGGAAAAAAAAAATTGTCCCGGACCAATTTTATCAGTAGCTTCAACTCAGGCACAGTTAGCTACTGTGTGATCAGAATTGGCATTATTCAGGCTTGGATTTAAGGGAGAGTGACAGGGGCTAACGTTACAGTTCTACACAAATAAGGGCCTCCTTAAACTGTTGCAATAAAAATTATATATTTCTCTTATAGTTAATTTTATAAAAATAATCTTTGGTTATTTTTTGGCAGAAAATTTATGAATAAAATAACATATATATATTAAGGTTTGATACTACCCGCTTAATAAGCCACATAGTCTAAGGCGCTACTCTTGCAGTATACTAGACTACCGATGACGGGGAGACCAAGGTTTGAATCTCGGTTGAGTGTATTGAGGGTGGTTTTTCATAATGATTTTCCACTTCCCCTCCACACAAATACGGTGCACTTCCTCTTAATACAATCTTATTAATCCCTAAAACCATTAGTGTAATTAGTACATAATCGTGTAACCTGGACAGGTAGTAAGACGCGGTGCTAAAAAAAAAGTTTGGTATTATTTTCTGGCCTTATCAAGATAAACTAAAAACAAACTAAACTTATGATATAGTTGTTTTTTTTTCCTAACAAATCAGATTTATTGAAACCACAATATTTCCTTATTAAAATAATATCTTTAACATTGAGCTTTTTAACAGTTAAGTTTGTTGAGAAAAAATGTTAATGGTGAATTATTGAAAAGAAACATTTGGTTACTGTCAGGGCCTCCATATTTCTAAACGTGGTCATATCATTAATTTTTTTTCTCATGCACTTCTACATGATTTGAACCAATAACTCAACAGTCTTGATTCAGGTTGGATCTGGTCTAGTACACACACGTACAAACCAACATGAAAGAGGTTGTCGTGAGTATAATCAAATCTCACTCACCACTTGCCCCTGGACAACTCTCTCCTGGGTCTTGGCCTTGTGTTCCACTTCTGTCGTCTCTGTCGCCGTGATCTTGCGGGTGATCTCCAGGTCTCCTTTCACCTGCGGAACAAATGGACGCAACATTGCTTTTAACTCAGTATTCCAAAATGAGACTATCGGGAAATAAAGCTTAGAGATAAAGGACAAGACATTCGAATCCTACAGTATTCGAGAGATTCAAGAACCGTCAACGTCTCAAAAAAGTATGTTGAATACAATTATAAATATATTGGCCTGACATAATTTTTTAAAGATTTGAGGATCTCTTAAGATATTCATTTAAGTTCAAAGGATCTTTATAAAACTTTTGTAATAACCAAAAATACTTCAAGGGAGACCAAAAAAGAGATGGTAGAAGCAGATAACAAAAAGTGTGCAAGTGAGAGTAGAAGAATGGAAACAAATAAATCTGGAAGATATGTCAAAGGATAGAGAAAGATAGAGGCATTTTACTAAACTGGCCCTGCCACAAGCTGGAAACAGTTGATGATGATGATGATGATGATGATAATGAATAGCTATCGATTACTTATGGTTATGATTTTGTTGCACATTTGATTAAAATCACTTTAATATTTCTATAAAAATTAATTTAATACCAATATAAAAATAAATCTAAAAACAATCTAACTGGTAGAGAATGTTGCCCTAAATCAAAGTACCTAAGTTTAATATCTACACTTAAGATACATTTTTTAAATATCGGGAAAAAGAATGTTTATATTATGTAATGCAATGGATTGAAAATTTATGGTAAATGTATCGTCGCAGGAAAATCAATAAATTTTATAATTTAGTTTTTTATACACTTAAGTATCTAACTCTGTGAATTAATTTGAGCTATTTTTTTTTATCTTAAAGCACCATTACAAAATGTACGCACCTCTTTCTGTGTCTGTTTTTGTTTGGCGACGTGCACCTCGCGTCCGTGGATGGACGATTCAGACGGCTCTGGAGGGAGTGACTGGATTGTCTGAGAGTCGATCACAAACTCTGTTGTGCGTCTCGGGACCTGTGGGGAGCCGGTGAGCGGCTGTTGCTCGTTCGTGTCACTGAACACAAAGGGCAGAGAGAGGGGGTTTTGTTAGAGGATGGGGCTGAAGAATAAAATATTTTCCATAAAACAAACACATTTCTTCTTATTTTATTTTTGAATGAATCATATTTTTAAAAGTAATGACCTTCAAGTTTGAACCTTTCACATCTAGAAACTCGAGATTTGAGAATAAGAGAAAATATTGAATTTTGGATTAGAAAAAAAAAAATTGAGATGGGATAATCAAATAGGGATGTTAAAAGACTAGTGGATTTGAATTTGGATTCGAGATTTGAAAGAAAATTTAAGATTTGTGTTCGAGAAATATAGGATCTGACCCATCTTTAAGCAGTTTAAATATATATATATTCAAATTTCTCTTTTGAATTTGTTTTAGATCTCTAATACTTGAAATTTTGTTTCGTAAAACAGTGGATACGACCCATTTCTAGTTTTTATTCTTGAATTTTTAAAAATCCCAATAAATGTATCAGAAGAGTTTTTCTAAGCACATCTTTAACACTAATACAACAAACATATTGTAGTTTGTTAAAGGAGAGTTAATAATAGTATTTTTATGTTTGTTATCATTATAAAGAATAAATATAATACCAAAACAAAGAAATAAAAGTCCATGAACTTTTGGCATCGAATCGTATAAGCTACCTGGGAGGTTGTTCGCAAAAAGTATTAGTTTTTCGTATTTCTGGATTTTGGTGATCGTAACTATTGTTTTAAATGAATGTTTGAGTACTCACAGCTTCTGCTCATAGCTCTGGGCCATTCCCTTGGCCACAGACGAAGCTACGATCTTTTCTCCTGGGATAGCGAACTGGTGGGTGGACTCCCTCAGTCGAGTCTCCTTCACCACCTGCTCCTCTTCGAGCTGGGGAAACATGTCAATGACTTTGTCAACTTTGGCTCATTAAATGTTGCGACATGATCTGCCACATGGTGCTAGTGATAAGAGCAAGTTTATCAACCCTGACAAGTCTTTAAAAATATTGTTATTTTTGTTTGGCACTATCTTCATATTTACACTATTGGATTTTAAATAGAGGAGGTAGGACTTAGAGGAGCTGTAACTACATTTTCCATGGAAAGAGAGAGGGGCTGGAGGGGGGGGGGAGAGTAGAAATAAATATCATAAAAATCACCCTCAGTACACCCAACAAGGATCTGAACTCTGCCCATAATCAGCAGTTCATTCTAATTCGAGAGTGATGCCTTAGAACATTCGACCCCCAAAGGTTTAATATTATGTTTGTTTAAAGGAGGAATGTAGTAGTATAGATATAAGTGGCTAGATTTCTACTATGATCCCAGGAGGTTCCAGATATGCCGAGCGCATGAAAAAAAGCCCAAGAAACATTTCACAAGGAATAAGGTGGGCAAGTATTTGATTTTTTTTTTTAATTGCTGTATGAAGCTACAAAAGGCCTAGAAAGTCGGTAGTGAAAAATATATGACTTGAATAAAAAAACTGACCCAGGCCATAGGCTGGAAATAGTAATGGATCTAAAGTAAATTAAATTGCTGAATTTTTTGTAGACTTTTAACTTTTACTCCTTGTCGAAGGGCATATTACCCATGCATTAGAGTAATTTGTTAAAGAATGTAGTCAGTTGTTTATTAAAGAATGTAGTCAGTTGTTTATTAAAGCGAATGTACCTCCTTGAGCTTCGTGTAATAGTCCTCGCCCTTCTTGCTGCGGACAGCCTGCTGCCATTCTGTCTCGGGCTCTCGTATTATCTTCTGCTTGACCGCGTCATCGATGTCGACGTGCTCTTGCAGTAAAGTACTGCGCTCTTCGAATACTTTCTCCAACTCAGTCTCCTGGCGCTCCTTCTGGTACTGCGTCAGCTCATAGTCGTACCACGCTAACACGGGGACAACACACTTTCGGTAAAAGGGAGGCATGCGTTCTGGATGCAAGGTACAGTTAAATTTGTTTTAGTCGAGAGAGGAAACATTTTTTCTACGTCACTTTTTTAACTTTACTCATTTTAAATTGTTATTTTATTACTTTAAATCAAGAGGGGAAATATTGTTTCTGTTTTACTTTTTTAACTTGACTTATTTTAATTTGTTATTTTATTACAAGTATGACTTATTGTGATATCACGTTATGAAGGTAGTACACATTAATTTTTTTAACTCATGATGGTTAGTTAGGAATTTTACAACCCAAGTTTGAGTGACTATTTTCCGGCACCTCAACAAATATATTCATGCCAACATGTTATGAGGAACACATTCAATATAAAAGAGGCAGAATATTTTATTGACTAAAGATTAAACTAATGTGTTAATAATTTGTTTCTTAAAATAGGTTGAGGCTTGGACCGAGAGAAAAAAATATTAATCATAACAATTTAGTTAATACTGTATTGAATATAATCACAATAAATTACTCTTAACTAATTGGTGCTTTGTAATTTATGGAAATGTATCAATTATTGAATTTTTAAGGGGAGCTAAATCATATATTAATATTGGGTTTGAAAATTAAAGCAGGTTTTTAATCTGTTAATTTTTAGATTAATGAACTTGATAAATGGTAGATAGTGAATTAAAATTATTCAAACAATAAGGAAATTGATTTATAATCATATGTAAAGCCAACTAATGATAAATGAACAGAACAAAAAGGTTTAAACGACAAGAAGACATAATGACAAAAAGAAATAGGTGATTAGCAGAGACAGTTAAATTTCGAACAATGTCTGCTATAACTAAGGTTTGATGTATTTAGAAAAACGTTGTGTGATTAAAAATAAGCTATTGATTTAAAAAAAAAAATAGAGGCTTGGTAAATTAATGTTGTATCACTGAATTTTAGTTAATCAGTAGCTATAAATGTCCATTAATTGAAATGTGGTCCTCTACATACAAACAGTTCAAGGATTTGCAACCCGTCTCTTGATATTCATTGAGCTTAAGTCATTTGAGCACAAGTCAAAGAAAATGATAATTAAATATTTTGTTTATGTTAAAATATTTTACAATCATATTTACTCAAACGATATTAACTTTGCTTTAAGTAAAAGATAATGAAGTAGTTTTTTTTAATGATGTGAGCCAAAATCAAATTTTTATTAAAACCATGTAAGACTATAATGAAAATGAGGAACCAAAATTGTTCTCATAAATTTACACTAACAGAATCAAATAACATTTAAATATGTTTCACATGAATGGAATGAATATTTTTAATGAACATATTATGTATCTTGAAACCAACATCTTCCATCTGCAAAGTGTGACAGCACTAATTGTTAATTAATATATATTTGGTTAGAATCAAATTATATAAGATAGAGTTGCTCAGTTAGATTTATATGTGCTTCCTTTAATCAATGCATGTGGTATTTTCAGAATAGTTTATTACTGATGGTGATCTGAACTTTTTATTAACGTTTGATTCAATTTATAAAAATTCTTTATCTTAAAGTCTTTTAGTACTATACTCAAATCTAGGCCATTTTTTTCATAAACCCAGTATGAGAAACTCGATTTTATATTTGTATACTACTCACGCATAAAACATAAAGTTCAACATTTACAAAAACTATTTTATTGTCATCATGAAAAATAGATATGGAAGAAAATTTAAAAACTACTATTTATGAATTACTGTTATTAAGAAATAGGTATTTAAAAAATAATATTAGTTTCTAAGTTTAGTACATGCTTAGAAGTCATAAATAGTTTCTAATATCTAAAGAATATTAGTTTGAGTTAGAAAAATAAAATGTCAGGGCAGGACACTACAAAAATATTGACACTACAACATTGCAAAATAGTTGAAAAAATTAACATATTTTGTATGATTAAAAAAAAAGTCCATACCTGACCTTTCTCTGAATGCAGGCATGAAGTCAAACAAAGAAGTCGAAGTCACTTTAATAATCCCACCTGAGCGCAGAGGACGAGCGGGGCGCTTAGAGTGGCCACCGCCCGTCAGCGAAGCAGTAAGGGAGGAAAAAGGAGGTGGGGAAGGGTCCTTGTGTGTTTTGTGCAAGGCGTGTCATACTGTGCATGTTAGTATAATACCATCCCCAAGTGCACTTCACTAAACAATACTTCCCAAACACTTTGTTGATGTTTATATTTGCGTCGAGTCTTTAAGATTAATTGTAAAAATATATAATTAAATAAATACAATGGAATTGTAGAAAAATTAAGCACACATGAAAGTAAAAGCACTAACACATATTTATAAGTACGTCAATGTTTCAATGCCACTTGGCATCTTCCTAAAAAGGTAGTAAACACATCATCATCATCATCGTCATCGTTTGTCTTACTATTATCTGCTCCTCCCATCTCTTTCTTGGTCTCCCTTGTGTGTTTTCCCTCCGAACTTCATCACTGTCACCCTCCTTGAGATCTTTTACTTTTCCGTCCTCCTTAGACGACCAGCCCATTTCACCCTTGCTTCCTCTACTATCTAATGTAATCCTGTTTCTCCTTAAGACAGCTAGCTCTCCATAGACTCCATCTTCCTGGTCTTTCTTATACCCAATGCCCAGTAAACTACAAAAAGTAGTAAACATATTGTGTACTAGTAATGTAATAGTCATAGTTTCTACCACCTCTCTAAAGAAGATGCCATTTGGCATTAAATAACTAAGGGCCGGTCTTATGACTCCTGGATAAATATTAATCTGGTAGATAAATATTTATATCTGGTGAATGAGTTAAACGTGTGTCTTATGACTGCCAGATAAAATGTATTTATCCATCACATTTTTATCGGGAGGTTTAAGTACCTGATAACTTTTAACTGGAAGTTAAAATGCTCGTTGCGATAGTGGCACGTGGTTTTTAATGAGGCTTCGCCAGTCAGAATCTGTTAAGTTAAAACATTCGACTCACTTTTATATAAACTGACAAGCTATTTGTAGAGTTATATTTATATAAGAACAAATTATCAAAATATGAGTACGATAAATTAAATTTTGTTAACGTTGTACAGCCCATATTTTGGCATACACCGAAACTAGTACTTGCAAGACAACTTTGCTTCTGTGCCCACATGACCATAGATAAAAGTATAGCACGTGACGCCATCTGTTTCCTCGTATTTAACAAATGTTGAGCGTTCTCACCACTCGTATTAACTTGATCTGTGCTCGCTAGTTTGCAGCGCTATCAGCATGCGTGCACCAGTTAAAACAGTACCAACCTTGCGTGTTCTGAATAAAAATATATTTATCTTACAGATGACTCTCTGGCAGATAAATTCAGTTCATAAGACGAGTAAAACATTAAAGTGGCTGATAACTTTTATCTGGTAGACAACTTTAACCTCCCAATAGCAATATTTATCCGGTAGTCATAAGACCGGCCCTAAGTGTTTGTAAATATGTATTACTGTTTTTTTACTTTTATTATTGCTTAGTTTTCTAAATTTCTATCATAATCTCTTAATAACATAATATCATAACATGCCTTATCCACTTCATTTCATATATATAGATTTAAGTTTAATCAAATTCCGAGTTTTAAAGAAAATAATTTTAAGGTGTACTAGTCCAAATTAAATTTATTACATCTATTTTGATGTACAGAACATTTCAAATTTTCATTTTTAATACCAATATTAATATTAATATTGATAAATCGTCTAAAACTTTTAACCTATTAGTTTCACACTTGCATAGTTTTTTTTTAGTAAAACTACCGAAACAAAATTAATTTAATGGAATGCACTGTATGTACACTTTGGAAAGTGTGGAGTAAAAGAAGCTGTTGCCAACATAATACAAAGTATGCATTGTAAGTGCAGTGTTAGTGTTTATCTGTCAAATATAATAAAGAAATCATTGAATCAAAAACCATGGTTCATGTATCATGTTTTCTTTTTTAGTACTTCATTGTAATAGTGCACACAAATAAAAAAAATTGTTATTATCACAAATTAAAAAGTTCAATAATAAAACAATCAAAAAGCTAGACATAGTCGGCTCGAATAAACATTCACCATGGACTCCGCTGCAATTAAATCTTCTCATTTTACTCCAGCTTGTTGAAAAGATTAGAAAATTATTTTACACAATATGTTCTGGAATACAGATTATTCCAGTAGAGTTTCCAAATTGAAAATAGAACTTTACAGCCCCAAATAAGTGTTGAATGTTCATCTCTGTATAGAAGAGTAGCCGAGTTTATGATATCAACAAACTTAGATATGAATTCACCTACACATTTGAAAATAAAATTTCAGTTTTTCAATCAATACAATCTTGTTACGAGTTCAATGATGCCTCGTGCACACTGTACCTCGATGACATAACCTAGAAAAAGAAACACACAGTTTGTCGACTTGGCCATCTCGCACAGTCGCTAAAAGCGTTGATAAACTTACGCCTTGGAGAGTTCTTCAGCACGTTCCTGTAGTCATCCTCCCTCGCCTTGACGGTTAACACCGTCTCTGCAATGGCCTCACCCGCGGAGTTGCGGGCGACCACTTCCACCTTTCCGTGGTCATACTGGCGTGTCTTGGGAATATCCAGGTGCCACATACCATCGTATGTCAGCTTGTAGCGCGTGCCCTGAAGGAATGAAAACATACATGGATATATATATTGTTATCACACCCCATAATACTACCTGTTCAGGTTATACACATCTATTATAATTACTTTAATCAGGCAGGGATGAGGAAGGGAGCATTTTAGAGGTAATCTACCTGCATTTTCTAGGAAGAGGATTGAGGAACCATTAAAAAAAAAAACCTTAGTAGACACAGACAGGATTTTAACCCCTATCTCCCCATCTTCATTAGACCAGTCTATCATGAAAGTGACGCCCTAGACTGTTTGGCCAGTAAAACGGGTCACACATAGAGAGAATCGCACTTGGTCATTAACAAGATGACCACAGCCGGGAAAATTATGGAAACCTTAAAAACTAGAGGTAAAAACTGTTAATAAAATCAAGGAAGTTTGTAGGGTTGTGCGAAGTCCACTTTTTTTTAAATAAAATTAAATATTCTTGAAGCTGAATCAAAGTTAATTTTTTTTATTAATGGTTATATTGATCAAATATTTTATGCACTATAATCACTCAAAAGATACTTTATTTCACAAGTGATTGTAATACTTAATCCAATCTGATAAATTTAATTACTATCACAGTATGCAGTTCGATTACTTCAAATGTTTTCATACGATTATCAATTTGCATCATCTCAAAATGGTGATAAATGATGGAGTATTTTAGTTGCCAACATTTTTCTGGTGAAGATTCATAATTAATATTGAAGCCTGAATTTTTTTCAAAGCTTCTCATAGTCCTAGAATTCTGTATTCGACCAAGAAAATTGTATATTTGGCTGTCTAAGTAAGATAAACATCTTAATGGCATTATATTCTAACACTAGTTTTTATCCAAGCCTCTAAATATTAATGTTTTTGAGTGCTTTTCATAATAAATTGAGTATGTTTCCTAAATCTGTATAAATCTTGATAGAGGTTTTGTCAGGGAAATTTAAATTTTTTGGATTAGGAAAAAGTTGGGGAAAAAAATTCAGGGAGTTTGCGTTGGGGCCCCCATAAATGAGTGACAAAGTGCTCCAATGGCTGACCATTGATTTCTGGGGTCATACATTTGTCTAAGGATTTAATAATATCTATAAATGTATGTATTGTTTTCTTTAGTAATCATGAGGTTGTTTTGAGAGAGAAATGTTTACTGTAGGGATATGCAAAATTCAAAATTATCTCGAATGAGACGAGAAAATAATATCTTTATCTCGCCTCAAAAGTTAAAAATGAATCTTGAACATTTTAGAGAGAAAAAAAAATTGCAAAAAACTGCCCCAATAAGTTTACAAACTTTATTCCATCTTTGTATGGCACTTTTCGCTTTATCGCGTCTCACCATTTTTACGGGGCTCTAACTATAAGCTAATCTAAATCAAGTGCCAGCACAAATGTTAAAACGAACTTAGCACTCTATGAACTTTTTAGTAAACATAATTTATATTTTTGTTCTTTCAAAGGAAGTTGTCTTATTCTCGCCTCTAGATATTTTTTATACTCTCATCTTGATATCATTTTTAATTGCTAAAGTGGCTCTCTCACATCCTTAGTTTGTTGTAGAAGTATGTTTACATAGCCTGACAATTACCGTGCATTCTCCTCTGGTATGTAATTTAACAATGAATATACAGTTTGTTTATTTGACTCACATTGACAACAGTGTGGCCATTGACGACCCACATGACCCGAGGTTTAGGGTGTCCGGTGACTCGGCAACAGAACCGGGCGCTCTCTCCCTCTGTGACTGTGAAGGGCTCCGGCTTGGTGACAAATGTCGGTGCCAGTTTGGGCTTCAGTTCATCTCCCGGTTGCTCTGGGGCCCTGGATAGAAATAATTTACAACACGGTTAGACAAACGTTCTTGATCAATTAAGGTTTTAACTTGAGACGGGTCGAATCCTAATCTTGAGTCCAACTGTTAATTAATCTCTTTCAAATCTCAAATTCAAATTTACATCCTCGAATCTTGAAAGATTTACTCTTTTGGTTAAAGTGAAAATTTCAAAATTAATTTTTAAATAGGTTACTCAAGGTTTGGTGCTACTGACAAATGCTATTTTGTTTGTCATCTCTATACGCCATAAACTACAAAGTAAACACTTTTTTAGTAATTTAATCATGACATTTTCTTCTTTTTATTTTTTGTTATTTTGTTACCCGTCTAGTTTAACAAGTCTAAATAATTCCTTCTACCAATTTCTTAAAATTGTTATTTGAGTTCAACGTCTACCATAACTGTGTTTAGATAAAAAAAAAATTTAAAATTTCTATGAATCTTGAATCTCTAATATCACAAGATACAAAGAAGTTGAAAAATTGAGAATTTAAGCATCTTTAGTTTTAACCCTTTATTAACTGACAAAGTTGTGACATTCATGTTTGAATATACATTTACCAATATATTAATTAATATAATTGATTATACCCTTCCGAGTCAGAGGTGGTTATGTTATCTGATATTTCACGATATTAATCGAATTCTCTTATGTAGCTGACGATTTATGCACGTCCATCACAGATTCCACCTTAAAATATGGGTGAAGAATGACCCTGGATATGGGACGACTGCTTTATAATTTAATGGTAAGAACATTGGTGTACTAAGTCAAAGGTCCTTGGTTCAATTCTTGTGTTAGGTTGTCATTTTAAAATAAAAGAGAATATGATATTAAAATGAGTTGAATGTGATGAGAGAGAATTATTACAATTTTTTTTATCACGTCTTATTACCTGTTCATGTTATATATACGCATAGACTACATGATAATTACTCTAACGGGGTATGGATTTGGAAGGAAGCATTTAGGAAAAACCACCCTCAGTAGACCCAACCTGTATTCAGACCCTGATTTCTTCTTCATCAGAAGGCCAGTCTAACACGAGAGTGACGCCTGAGAATGAATTAAATAAAGTAATTCGTTTTGGCTATTATATTAGTATATTATGTCATTAAATAAATATGATAGAATTTTAGAAATTGAATCACGAATAAAATGTTAAAAAAAGACATAACAACACCTGTCAATAAACACTTCAACATTTCTATGCCACATGGTATTTTTTTCAGGAGGTAATTGGCACCACCAAAGCCAACTTCTTATTCAGTCTACGCACTATAAAATCCAAATCTAAAGTCATCGTAATTGATGCCACTTACAGTTGCCATGCGGCCTCCATCTCCCTGATCCGCTCGATACTCTTCATGCCCTTAGGGAGCTGTGAGTCGTAGATGATGCCAGGTTTGCCAGCCGTCTTGATGACAGCCCGGGTCTCGTCCATGCCATACAAGTTGGTAGCCCTGCACAGGTACTCTCCACTGTCCTCAGGGTACACCCAACCAAAGTTCATTGCCACGTAACCAAAGTCATATATCGGCGTGAAACGATTCTCTGTAGGGCAGATGAGAGGAAAAGGGGTTGAAATTTTCGTCAGTGATATGTTTTAATCCCAGAAAAGAGAATGTGGTCAGTCAAAAATAATTGCATATGCATTATTTTTTTCTGAAAAGAGAACCTAAAACCACTATTTGTACAAAAAGTTCATAAAGCTTGTATTAAACCATGCATTTTCTGTTGATTCCAAGTCAGATATACATTCCCTGTAACTCTGCCATCGCTCAAAAATAGAAATTAAATTATAATAAGTGTGCATTTTTTAATGCCAATTATATAATTGTTTTTCCTCTTTACGCTTTATTCTGCTTCATGTAATCAGGTAATATTTCGGTATTTAAATGCTTAGTTGTTTTTTTAAATTATTTTGTACAAACAACATAATGTAGATAATATATACAAAAAATGAACTGTAAAATACCCACAGTTGGTGACTGACTGGTAGTCGTGTCGTCCACCACCAGTGTATGTAAAAAAATGAATGAAAAGTAATTTTTCATTGGTCTGGTGAGTATCTACCACCTAACATAATGTTTTCTACACACAACTTTTCGATAAAGCGATGTTTTTCCGTAACACAACTTACCGCATTATTGAAGAATTCCCTGAAGCTATCTTTCAAATAAACAAATAAATAATGCAATAACGCAAATATTATAATCTTATTAGTTATATAATTATTATTTCTGTAGTAACACTTTTTTTTTACTAATCAATATAGCACACATTCTTTTACATAGCACCAACCCGAGAAGTGTGTCTGGTCCCATTTAATTGAAAATGTAAATACTAAACTGTAGATTAAGGGTGTGAAATAATAATGATGTTTTAAGGAGATGATAAGAAACCAAATAATTGGATTGTAGGCAGGAGGGAGGGGGGGTTGAGCCCCACAATTATGTCCTATTGTGATTAAAACCTTTGTTCCCCTAGGCTATTACTGAAGTAACATATCAGGTAACTCACTGTGAGGCAGAGGTTTCCCATTGAAGAACCACTCGACCTTCATGTTGGGGTCGCCGACTGGAGCCAGTTGACACTCAAACTTGGTCGTCTGCATCTCGACTAGAGAGTTTTGGTCCAAAATCTGGGTTACAAACCTATAATGACAACCCCACGCATATAGTCACTTATTTCACTGGTTGATAACATTTACAAACAATGATTGACAAAAAGAATACGTTAATTAGGGATGGATCACGTTCGATCTCTTTTGTAAGATATTTAAATTAATAGTGTGCGAGTACTCGAATTTTTTTAGTTAGAGTTGAGTTTTAATAGCTGCTTGAACACAACTCAAAGATTAAAAAAAAATATATATCGACTACTCAATTTTTTTTATTTTTTCTCGAAAATTCTTACTTTAATTAATTTTATTAAATTTTAGGGTACTATTTCATAGCAATAGAGTCCCTCAATATGCCCTTTTATCTAATAAAAAAAATACTTTAGAGTTATATTAAATATACTTTAAAATCCAAATTTGTGTGATTATAATTTTTTTCACAAAAAATGTTCACTCCAAAGACTCTTGTTTGTACTTATGATTTATGAATGGTTCGAGTACAGAAATTCAACTTGAAATATGTCTAGTCCAAATGTTTCTTTATATTACTTAAAAAAAAAAAACCTCAATGTTTTTGTTCAAACTCAGCTCAAAGTGAAAAATGCCTACCCGCACACACCTAATTTAAATGTCAGCAGATTTTATGGGCTTTCCATTTGAAGTGCATGCTTATTGTATTAAATAAAAAACTAAAAACACTAAACCTCAGACCATTAATTCATTCTTTAACTGAATATGAATCAAAACTAACAAAAATAAATATTATTTTCAAGAATCATTTGTTCAACAGATCGATAAATAATAGGAATTTAATCAAAATGTTTACAGTAAATTCCTTCTGACCTGAGAGCAGTTAATTTTCAATCGTGTGTTTGTTTTGTAAGATTAGAGTTTCATAAGTAAAATGAATTATTTTGATTTATAAAATGGTAGAATTCAAACCACCTCTAATTATAATCAAACGGATATTAAGAATTTAATCTAATGGAAAATAATGGGAGGAATATTAAAAGAAGTTGCAATATCATTTTTCTGGAGGAAGATATTAAAACCATTATGAGAAAAAGTATTAATTAAATAATTGTGGTCAGTCGGGATGTACATTTTTCCTACTATACTACTGTAATAATATCAGGCACACTATTTATGTTACCAATCATGGTAATGCTATTAAAAGTATTATAAGCACTAAAGCTCTACCTCGAAGAAGTTTATTTGTATCTCAAATGGATACGTCAAATAAATGGTTAAATAGTAATGCTTATCATACCAAGTAGAACAAACAGCCTAACAGAGAAGTGTGTTTTGTACATGCTTTGTAACCTGGGTAGCTCAGTTAAAAGAGATTGGAAGGCTATACTAAAGGATTCTCTCCAGGGTAGTTGACTCTCATCTTACCTGGGCGGCTGCTTCTTGTCGGCATCGTAAAGATCCTCCTCTGTGAGATGAACCTCAGAGGTGTATTTCTTGATTGTTGCCTCCATCTGCATCAGAGCCTCGGATTTCTTCATGCCTCGAGGTACCTGGTTCTGCAGGATGATTGAGGGTAGCTCTGTAGCGATAAACAATCAACAAAACAAGAATAAAGAAATAATTCCATTTCAATTGTAGACTTATGGTATTATAATCATAAATTGAAAGATGACGCTTGTGCATTGGAATCTGACTCGTGTCCAAGTGGAGATCCATACACGCCCTGCAGATATGGCTATAAATGTTACCTAAAGATTCTCGAGTTCAATTTTTTTGACGATCACAATACTTTTTCTATGTATAAGATAGCGAGAAAGTAAATATACCAGAAACTCAACCTCTATATTAAAATGGTGGCACTCCTTTTGGCAGCTTGAGTCCTTCAACACTAGGATCGCTGCGGTTAGTCTTATCACCCAGCAGTGACACTAGTGAAGTTCAGTGTTGAAGGACTCAAGCTCGCAAAAGGAGCGCAGCGAAACCCCCGTAAGGTTGAGAGTCTGTTTCTTTCTTGTCTGTGCCCCTGGTGTACATAAGCTATCTGTAAAACTAGTTAAATCAAGCAAAGGTATTAGGTAACAATCCTTTGTGTAGAGTAGTGTTTGCCAAACTGTGATGAGTGTACCCTATAGGTATGCGCAAAGGGTACACGACATACCCCTGAGTTTAATTAATCAGAACATATCACCTACTTCAGTGATCTACAGCTTCACTCTTGCAATAGACTGCCAATGATGAGGAGATCGAGGTTCAAATCCCAGTCAGGTGTAGAGATAGAATTTTATTATATGGTTTTACATTCTCTCCACACAAATGCAGTTACAATTTCTCAATATTTAGTATTTCTCATTCTTAACACATAAGTATGGTTAGAGAATAAGTGTATAACCCAAACAAAAAGTAAGACATGGTGTTACTCACTCTTGCAAGACACTGTAGCTCTGGTAGTATCCTCTCCTAGATGGTTGACAGCACGACACACGTACTCTCCCGAGTCCTCTGCATACGTATACAGAATGTCTAAGGACACAAAACCCATGTCGTACACAGTCCTAAACCTGTGCCCACTAGGTAGGAGCTTGCCATTACGGTACCACTCGATGCGTAGGTTGGGGTCCGTCTTGGGCTCCACTCTGCAGTCAAAGTGCACCCGCTCACCTTCGCCAATGCTTTGGGACTCAATCTGAAAGGAGAGGAGAGTACTAATAATATAAATGGGGTTCCTGTAAATCTCTAGAGCTAATAATTTGCAATCTTTCTATTTAAATCAAACTCGAATCAAATATGTGAAATATTCTCGAAGCCTAATCGAAGTTTGAATATTTATTGTTAGTTGTTTTATAAGTGAAAAACATAAATTGTGCTTATTTATATTAAGTAATGCAATAAAATCACTCAGAATTATTTTTATTGCACAATTGTTTGATATATTTTGTTTTAATCCTTTACATTAAGCTATTATTACAGCTTACAGTTCAAATACTGTGTTTCACTTATTTTCCATATGGATAATGATTTATATTTTAATTTTTAATGGCAATAAGTGACCATAAATTTAATATTTTAGTTATCAATATTTTTATTGGTTAAGCTTCGTAATTGTTGAAGCAAGATTTTTTTAAAAGCAAAATTGAAGCTTTTTTTTTTAAATCAAGTTGAAATTTTTAAGCTTTTTATGCCCTTATTTCTAATGGTTATACTATTTAATGCTTGACACCCAACCGTTTGCATAGGTTTTGGCCGTTACCTGTGTGATGAACTTGGGTGGAGAGCCAGGAGCATCTTCACTTGGAGCCTGGGACACGGGACCCCTCTCCAACTCCTTGAGCTTCTCTCCAGTCATGCCTTGGGGAAGCTGAGAGTCCAGGATGATGTTGACCTTGGCTGTAACAACATCGAGGAAACCAGTCAAGTGGGAACATGGTTTGTTTTGTCCTTGTAACTCTTGTAAAGAGACCGGTCGATAGAGCCTTAAACTATTTATCTCAATACAGGTGCTTCAAATCCCTCGAATTCTTAAGGATATTCAAGAATCAAGGATTTCAAGGAAAAAATCAGATACAAGAACTGAAAAAGTTCTATTTTAATTTTTCAAATTTGTATACTGAATTTGCTATGATTGCGTTTAATGGTGGCTTAAAGCAATATTTAGGGCAAACCTATTAACCAGACCGCAGACCTTTAACTCCCCACTTTAAAAAAAACTCTATGGCGTCAGACCGCAATCAAACCATACTGACTGAGCGGCCGTCATCTGTTGGCAAAGATAATGCCAACCTACTCAGATATAGGGTGTCATGTGGTCAGTACAAAGATACCTCTATCCTTTAATCTTAGTTTTTTTAGACCAGAACTTTTATCTATTTATTCAAGTAACTCCTCATTCGTCCTCACGATGTTGAGTTAAACCAGTTCCAGACTCAACTGCTTCACAGAAAATCTAGAAGCGCTGGAAATCGGATCCAAGATCTGGATATGTAGCCAGGAACCCTGACCACCATACCACAGAGGTAGGTCAACTTACCACTTAATATCAAATAGAATTAAAATCACACCAAAGTGGGAAAGTTAAAGACTTATTTTTAACATATTTTCTAAGCAGCATCATCGAGAAAAAGTGGATTCAACGTATCTCTGTACATAACCTAAGGATACTGGTTAGGAGGTTCTATAAACGCTAATTAGGGTGTAGCAGTACTCACACTTGCAGATGAGTGTGGCCTTGGTGCTAGCAGAGCCCCACTTGTTAGTCGCTCTGCAGACATACTCCCCTGCATCACGGTTGTAAACATAGTCCATATCCAACACGATGAATCCAAAGTCATTGAGCATATGCACACGAGAGCCCGTCGCGAATGGCCGCCCGTTGTGAAACCAGTCAATGCGCATTGAGGAGTCACCCACAGGCTCGACTTTGCAATCGAAGTGGGCTGGGCCGGCTTCTATTATCTCGATATCCTACATGAAGATATCCAATTTATTAGACAGATAGAGAAGGTACAAATGTGTTACTTTACAAATGTTTTTATTCAACAATATTGTTCTTGCTTATCTACTTACTTACTCTTATGACATTAAAGACTCAAAAAAATTAATTATATATAATATTAATTAATTATATAATACAATACAATACAATACAATACAATAATTAATTATATAATACTATTACCTCATAAAGCGAAATAAGGTTTTCCTTATAGAGCTATAAAAAATTTAATTGTAACACTTACAAAAGTACGCCACTTATCCCTATCTTGAGCTAGTTCTATCCAGTCCACCTCATTACACCCTATCTTTTTCATCCTCACATCTGTGTCTATATCTTCCCAATAGTCTCGTCCCATTGGGTTTACCAATACCTTGAACACAGTTCTAGATTCTTCCATTCATGCCATGTCCTGCCTCCTGTAATCTACAAGATTTTACTATTCTAACAATGTCTTGTGATGAGTACAGGGTATGTAACTCATAATTATGTAACCTCATCCACTCCCCAAAATATTAATCCCTTTTTGGACCTTATATATTTCTAAGTACCTTACTTTTGAACACCTTCAATCTATTTTCGTCATCTTTCATTTAACACTTATATTCAAATTGATTCACTATTCAAAAAGTCTCATCATCAAATTGTTCCAGTGGTGCCTGGTACAATAATGGCGAGCCTCCTCCATTCCAAACGATTCATGAATGTTTGCAAAACTATACACACTTTAAATTATATATGAAATTTAAATATATTTAGTTTCCCCTGCTTGATTCTGTATTACAATCCTAGCATTAAAAGAAAAAGATACACCATATTCGAGTCCTGGTAATCATAAATATTCGAATTGAGCTTAATACAAAATTAAGCATTAAATTTGTGATAAATAAATAAATAAAACCCTTGCAAGAAACTTTGCCATTGTTATCTTTCCTTCAAAAAAAAGTAGTGAATGTATTTGACCAGGAGCCAGAGAAACATAAAGCCTCTTTTTAATAAATATTAATAATAAACATATAAGCTTGTTGTAGTAAATAATGAGTGGAACAGTCAGAAGGAAGGATTAAAACATCAAGTCTCTCACAATTAAAACATAAGACATAGTTGACATTTAAACTTATGTAATTGGTCAAATTGGCAATGGCTATGCTTCAATCAAAGAAGCTGCCTAAAGAGCTTGGCTCAAGGCCAATTAACCAGGAACATAAATTTGAGATTATCGAATTAGAAACATGTCAAAGTGGGGGTTGCATTCTTCACTTGTAAACAACAAGATTGGGCTTGATTAAACAGTCTTTTGATTTTAAAGTAATTAAATTGCAGTTTTGTTGTATTTTTAAAATATTTTAAAACAGGTTCATTAATCTCAATACCATTTTTTTATATAATAAAGAAAATCATACCACAATGCGAGATCTTGTTCGAGCTGTATTACCTACCCAAGTTAAGTGTCATCCATGGGGGTGAGTTGGGCTCTTAAACCTAGGTTTTATTTCGTTGAGACTTAAAAGAAAATGGGACACATGCTATTTAATTCAATCTAATTACCATATAAAAAGTTTTTATTTTTTAAGTACTTCAGGATTGTATCTAATTGCGGACTGTATCCATGTGCAGACCGTATTTGCGGATGGGGTTGAGCCAGACTCGGTTGGGAACATACCTTGAGCTCGGTGACAAAGCGCGGAGGGTTGGGTTTCTCCTCCTCGTTGAGAATCTCTTCTCTTTTGTAAAGAGACTCCTCCAGTTTCTGAATGCTCTCTGTCCCGGTCTTGAAGTTGGATGGTAGCTGTGGCTCCATCACTATCCCTTGGCGACCTCTCACCTGCAGCTTGCATGACACTGTTGCCTCCCCGTGACGATTTGTCGCCTGGCGGGGAATCAAATGCATCAGGGACGAATTTCATAAACTATCAATTCTTCTATGTATTTAAATTAGAGATACCCGCTGTGGTGGTTGAATAGGCCAAGATGTCACGCTCACAATACATTCAACTACCGTTAATGGGGAGATCAAGGATCGAATCTCAGTCGGGTGTACCGAGAGCGGTTTTCCCCTTCCCCTTCACACAAATGTGGGTACTTTTCCTCTAAATTTCACATTCCTAACATGTTAATGTAATTAATATGTGTATACTCTGAACAGGAAGTAATAAATAGTGCCACAAATAAATATCAACAACAACATAAAGCCTAAAATATTGTGACACACATTGAATTTCACAGCCCAACCATCGATAACCGCCACTATATATAAAACGCACCTTGCAAGTGTAAAGGCCAGAGTCTCTCTGGTAGACCCCTGCCACCTCCAGGATGACGAACCCAAAGTCGTTGATAGTCTTGATACGTGACCCAGCCCACAGAGACTTGCCATTGTGGAACCATTCCACCCTCATGCTGGAGTCGTTGATTGGGATAAGGCGGCACTCAAAGTGGGCCAGCGAGTTCTCGGCCAGGGTTAAGTCTGAAGGTGTCGTGATGAACTCTGGGGGTTTGCCCGTGTCCTCCTCCGGGGCAGCCTCAGGGACGTGGCCCAGACCTTCAAGCTCAGCGATCTTCTCGATAGTGTGCTCCATTCCTTTAGGGAGCTGTGACTCTAGGATGATACTTCTCTTGCCTGGGGTGCAACAAGTCGTGTAATTTTATAACTCTCATCATGAACATCAATTAAATTTAAATTACATTAAACAGATTTATCTGATTGCCAACCCTTCCTTCACCTCTGACAAGACATCTTGTGAATTTGGGGAATGCCAGGCCTCCACCGTGGTTCGGATTCCACGTTAAACTGTTGGTCCTCCATTTCATCTCACAATCACCCTACCATTACACATTAGCTTAAGTGCGTATAACCCGAACGGGTAGTAAGACGCGGTGCTAATAATAACAATAATTACATTAAAGATTTGTTTCCAAATATTCGAATTTTGGCTCAGCTTTGGAAATATTTCATATCATTCATTTCGACTTTGCTTCGAATTTAAATAGTGAACTTCAAACACGCACACTTATTGAACTCAAATAAAACTAGAAATTTTATTCAAACTCAAACCTAAATTGAATTAAAGTGAAAAAAAAGTGCTTATGTCAGTTGTAACTTCCTCACCTGAAACTTTCATTGAAGCAGTTGTTACAGCTTCTCCATAGTCGTTGGAAGCGCGGCAGGAGTAATCTCCGGAATCTTCCGGGTACACTGGAGAGATCTCCAGGATTACAAAACCAAAGTCACAGAAGGTGCGGAACCGGGAACCTGTTTTCAAAGGCTTGCCATTCCAGAACCACTCCACCTGGGTGAGAAAAAAAAATAGATATATCGATGAAAAGACCAAACTATATTAGATGAGCTTGATCTAAGTTCCCAACAGCATAGGTCGGTTACTTTTTTTTTAATCCTCAACATGATAATCAAATACATTTTATTCAAGTAAAATTAGTTAAATAAATAGAGTTCAAAGACTAGACCGCCAAAGATTGGGTTTGATCCGACTCAGCACTACCAAGGGTGGTTTTCCCCTTGCCCTACACACAAATGCCAGCACACTTCCTCTAAATTCATCCTCCCTAATCCTTACCACATTTGTGTAATTAGTGAATAGGCATATAAATTGAACGGGTAGTAAGTCGCGGTGCTAAGAATAAAGTTTTAGTAACTTTAATGACTGTCAAAAGTGTTCTTTCCTATCCAAGTTTGTCTGTAGATATAACAGTGACTCACCTTAAGTTTAGGATCGTCTGTGGGGGTGAGCCGAGCCTCAAAGTGAGAGTTCTCACCCTCTCGCAGACTGTCAATGTTGGCCAGTGGCACGGTGAACACGGGGGCTTGTCCCTTAGTTTCTGATACTCGCTCGTCGCGATTGCGGATAAGAGAGTCTTCCAGAGTCTGGATCTTTTCCAGGCCCCCTTCCATGCCCTACAAGAAATAACAATTGTGTTACAAGGAAAGTTTGAATGAAGACAGTTTATTTAAACATAATATGTACATTTCTATTTTTTTTTTTAATTCCTTTTTTTCTGTCTACATCCTTATTGGATATTAGGATTCTGGTAAGAACAAAGGTCTTAAGATCTGTAATAAAATTGGGCTATAGAAACATCAAGATTAACCAACAGCTCCTGCTTAGACAAACTGAATCAAAGCAAGGCAAACAGAAAAATAATGTTTCTATCCATTTAAATGGACCTGTTCACACCTGAATGGATTCAGTCAAAACAAATCAAAAAAAGAGAGAATTCTTTGTGAAAAACATTTTATTCAATTTGACAGTGTCACTAGGCAAAGTGTTGAGTTTTTTGTGATTTCTGGGCAAGTTTGAGGACATTCGTTAATTCAGTGTGGTGTTATTGCTGAATGAGGCTTTGTAATATGACATAAAGTCCGTTCACCGTAAGAATTGTTTTTCTGAAAGGTCTTTTTCTCTACCATAAATCTATTATATAGTAGGATATTGGTAGGCAAAAAGACCTTTCATAGAGTAATTCCTACCGTGAATGGAGTATAGCTCATGTGTGAGTACTGTAGACCAACTTTCGGCAAACCTCTTCAGGCCCTGATAAGCTTATAAACTTATCAAGGGTCCTGCGATCACCTATTGTTTCTATACTTTAGTTTTGATATATTTTTTTTCTAAACATATCATATTAAATCCTTAAAATTAACCACACCCAAACACTTGTGTACCGACCCTTCTAAACAAAAATATAAACTAAATAAAATGTAAATTTTCATATTAAACCATTTCATTTTCTTATAACATTATTGTTTGTGACCAATCATGAATATTTGAGTCACACATATATTATATGAAAGCTTTTGATATATTTGAGTGTTTAAAAGACACAAAGATTGACTTTCAATGGTGATATAGTTTTCTTATATCATTGAGTGAAAATTTCTACCAGATCCACTGGTCAATAGTGATCAACCCCTGTTGTTGAAGATTATAAATGTTGTTTATAAAGTGAATCTGCAATGGATGACCAAAAATTAATTTGTTTAGTTTAGCGTACAGATTTAATTACAATAATAATGACAAAGATTATAGGCCTACTTAGATAAATGTGAGTGTATGTACCATGCACTTTAATATGGCTTGATTCAATTCGTCTAGGTGTGAATGGTCCTATAATTACCTTAGCACAAACCTCTAAAACTCTAAGACTCTAATTATAATATTTAAGAAATGTTTTACCTGCGGCAGCTGAGAATCCAAGATGAGATTTGTTTTAGACACGCATTTGAGCGTAGCTTTAGTGAGATCTGAGCCATGTTGATTGACAGCGCGACACTCGTAAACGCCAGAGTTCTCCTCATAGCAGTACAGTATGTCCAGGATGACAATACCAAAGTCGTGGAATGTCCGGTAACGATGTCCATGAGGCAGTTTCTTATTATTGTAGTACCATTCAACCTAAAACAAACAAAATATTATTAATTGTATGTCCATGCTGTTTTATGTGGTTGCTACCTTCTTCAGTGGTTGAATGGTCTAAGACGTCACTTTTATGTTAGGCTGGTCTATTGATGATGGGGAGATCGGAGTCCAAATCCTGGTTGGGTCTACTGAGGGTAGTTCCTCCTAGATGGTTTCCCACTCTCCTTCCAAGCAAATGTGGGTAGCCTAACTCTAAAATGCTTCCTTCCTCATCAAATTTTTGTTTTCAAAAGTTGAAATAATTCAAGCACCTTACTTTTTATTTTATTTCAAATTTTTTTAAACTTTAATTAATCAAATAAATAATGTTTTCTTCCTTAAAGCAGGCATCAACATTTGTTGACATGTGATGCGTAACAAACGAAAGTCTAGTAAAAGATTAAGGTCGGTGACTTGCCTGCAAGTTAGGATCTGTGACGGGGGTGAGACGCGCCTCAAAGTGAGCGCTCTGCCCCTCTACCAACTGAGTGATGTCAGAGATCTGGGTGATGAACTTTGGAGGTTCAGTGACGGGTGTAGTGGGGACCTGCCCCGTATGTCCCGCCTGTCCCTCGAGCTCCATGATCTTAGCGAGCGAGTCAGGCTGAAGGCTGTCGAGGTACACGCCGCCCTTGCCAGCACACTTGATGGTGGCACGAGTCACATCCTCGCCATATCTGGAAATACGTAGTTGAAATAAATTGTCCATCAGGTTGAAACAATAATACAGATAACATTCAAACGACCTGTTTCAGTGGCCAAACAGTCTTAAGGCGTCACTCTCATGTTAGACTTGCCTGATGCTAGGGCGATTGGGTTTTGAATCCAGGTCGAATCTACTTAGGGTGTTTTCTTTTCTAAAGGATTTCTCACTCTCCTTCCACTCAAATGTTGGTAAATTACCTCTAAAATGCTTCCTACCTCATCCTTACCCCATTAGAGTAATAATAATATATGTGTAAAGCTTATACAGGTAGTAGGTGTAGCATATTAATGCACGTTAGCATACTCTCCCCCACTATTTTTCCAGGGATGGTTGGTGAGATCGCCGCCAGGCGCTGCAAGCATAGAAAAGAGGGTTGCGCCGTTGCCTGGCGGTGGGACAGTTCACTTGTAGCAGAATAATGTGACCTAGCATTAATATTATGAATAACCAAGAGGTAACATCTAATTTTCCCGATGAGGCCTCACACAGTTTATAATGTTTTTATATGTGTTGTTTAAATACATGGTTTATGTTGAAAAGTATGATTAATTATACTTTATTATAATATCGTCACCAGTTGTTTGTCTGAAACGGCATGGATAACATAAATAGAGTGTCATATGGTAGCACACTTCCACGCCCGAAAGCAACACATGGTAACAGGACGTTAAATGGCAACAATAAGGCGTCACAGAGTAGCAGAGCATTACATAAGTCAACAACAACAAAAAGTGTTACATAAGAAGTGGCAATAAAAAAATAAAAAGACAATCAGAGATAATGAAACAAAATGTTTAAAACTAGTGTACATAGAAACACCAAAATACAACTTAACGCAGCTGCCTTATCTGACAGCTAGAGAAGCCACTAGATCTACTTTCATGTATTCACACGTCAAGGCCTGTTATATGCAGCTGTGGTAGAAATTATCAGTGCATATAAAATAACAACAATATCTTACTATAGTGAAATGTCATCAATGTTGACTGTAAAAAATATTTTTGTGTTTTATTAAAGGCTGTTCCTATGAAAAGTGAACTGTAGCTTCACTCTTACTAATATTTATTTCTAGTTGGGACATTACTATAGTGGTTTTTTTTTAAATTGGAACAATCTGGACGAACAGTATAACTTGGCATTATCTAATTTAATCCTGGTCAGGTGTATTGAGGTTGTTTTTTTACTAAATGGTTTTACACTCTCCCTCCACACGAATGAGGGTACACTTCTTCTAAATTCAAGCTTCCTAGCTTCTAAAACATTAGAGTAATTAGTACATAGCTTTATAAAACGGATTTTTGTGGTCTTAAGGATGCGTTTAGGTATGTAAAGGTCCTCACTTGTTTGTTGCCTTGCAGACATATTCTCCAGAGTCGTGGCTCTGAAGGTATCCGATATCAAGGACGACGAAGCCAAAGTCGGAAACAAACTTCATCCGCGTGGAGTGTCTGATGGGTTGGCCGTTGTGGAACCACTCGACTTTGAGCTGGGGGTCACCTACGGGGATCAAGGTACACTCGAAGTGTGCCGACTCGCCGTCTTTCAAGCCTACCAAATTCTGCACAAGGAGTAGTGACAAATTATACATTAATAATGCACAGTATTTGTTGAGGGAAAACCTTGTTTATTCTTAGACTGACAAACAATATATATTAGAGATGGGACAGCGTCACTATTTTACAAATCTCAACCTCAAATCTGAATTTTCATTTTATCTACAAATCTTGAATTTGAATACAGTTTAAGAAAATGTGTTAAATATAACATGTTGTTATTTTATTACAGTAATTATTAAATTGGTATAGAAAATTGAATCAGTAACTAACTAAATGCCATGGTGTCAGCCCTCAATCAAGCCATACCGACCGAACAGCCACTGGCTTTTGGCAATAGTGCCAACTTCTGTGGACAGAGGGTGTCATGTGGTCTGTACAACAAACTCTCTGGCCTTTAATCTCAGTTTTTCAGACTATAACAGATACTTTTTCATTCAAGTAGCTCCTCATTTGTCCTTGTGAGGCTGAGTTGACCATGTTTCAAACCCAATACTTCACAGAAAATATGAAAGCACCAGGAACTGAACCCAGGACCTCTGGATCTATAGCCAGGAACTTTGACCACTAAACAACATAAGCGGTTAAAACAATAACTAAATGTTAATATTGAATAACTGTTTTGTGTACAAATGAGACACTTAAGTTTACACCGCTTGGTGCAATAATTAATTCCAGTTTTCCAGACTTCTCGTCTGGTTCGAAATAATACTTGATAGAAGCAATGGTGACTCGCGTCATAAATTCGTTTTTGCCCCTCACCACTTCCCTCTCCATCCTACCCTGTGATCTGATATTTCATCAAACCCTCAAATGTTGAATATACTTAGGGATTTACAGATTGTATTGCTAATAAATATATGTTTAATTGGTAAGTTAAAAAAAAAATAAAGCTAAATCAAAGGGGTTGGGGAGTAAGGATCTTTAAAGGATGTGCACCTATGTTAGCATGGTAAGGGAGAGGAAAGCCACATTGATAAATAATGTAGAAAAACATCTTCAGTTTGCACCTAGCCAAGGTTTGAACCTGAACCTGCCCGACAAAATATTATTTGGCAAGTCTATTTGTAAAGATATTAAATATATTTAAAGTTTTGTTTAAAATTATATTTATTCTATCTTTCAACTATTTATTGGTAGTTTGTAGAGAGTGTGTTACCTGTATTTGTGAGGTGAAGTGGGGCTTCTGCCCCTTTGACTTGTCGACGCACTCCAATTGGACGCTGATCTCTGCTTTGCCCCACTTGTTGGTGGCACGGCAAGTGTACTTCCCAGAGTCCTCAATCTTGGTTCCCAGTATCTCCAGCACCACCATTCCGAAGGCGTACACTGTCCTGACACGGTGACCTGGTGATGTCATATGTGTTAGTGTGTGCATGAATGTACATGAGTATTTCATAACAAGCATATCAACATTTAGTAATAAACTCATATATCTATATTAATAAAATAAAGTGTTTGTTTTCTGTCTGCCATGGGCATTGTGATATCTACCACAGGCAGATGGTTTAGATTTTCTTAAATCTGTATGGTCTGTGTAAGAAGGTGTGCACCTCCAAGTCAGAATTTAAAATTTTTGGATTAGTTTTGATTAACTAAAATCTGGATCGGAAACGAAACAATAATGAGCAACACAGGGCTTAAAGGTACTAACTTTAGAGTTACCTTCCATGGACAGTTATTATATTTTTTTTTAAATTCCAGGGCAACATCCACTCTTTAACTTTTAAAATATGTAAACTTATCTAGGTCTTCCCATGGGTTTGCCAGTCAATACTCCGAACACAGTTCTATATTCTCCCAATCTCGCTGCATGTCCTTTCCACCATAGTCTACCAGACTTGACTACTGTCTTGTGCCAATCCTAATCTCTTTCCTAGCTTTACTTCTTCACGACTCCCCCTGAGTAGTCCCTGCCTGGAGATCCGAATGGGGGATTATTTTATCTCCGGAATAGCCATAGCAAACTTTTGAGAATTTCTTTATGGGATTTTTTTTTTTACTTTGAGAGCTCATAACACCAACGCCCAACCTCCAAGCTGGAGGACCAGTGCCAACGCTCTAACCACTAATCTATCCTAGAGCTGTCTCATGCCCAGAGTTCTTCACTCATAATCTAAGGCAGAGTCTGTGATGGAATTGCAGTAATTGTCAGCTACATATGAGCTATTATGTAAGATTGTAAACTATCAGATAACACAACCACATACTAAGACAAAGATCCCAGGTTTGATTCATGTTTCCAGGTTGCATTTTTCAATCTAAGGAATATAAACTTTTGTAACTGTCAGATACCGTCCTTCCTGGACCGTTCCTATTATGTATCTATGTAGAGTGTACTTACTGGCTTTAAGAACTTCTCCATTATAGAACCATTCCACCACCATGCTCTGGTCTCCTACCGGGGTCAGAGAGGCCTCAAAGTGGGCAATTTCTCCTTCGCTCAAGTTGGTCAGGTTGTCAAACTGAAACAGAACAAAAGGTAAACAGGGTTGGCCTAGATCATATTTTTTTTTTTAAACTTTGAATAATTTCGCAAAATGAAAATTGTCCAGGAGAATATATTTTTTTTAATACTGTTCAATTTTATGTTTCTAATTTCAAAAAAACCTTTGAAAAGAATGGGGCCCTTGAATTTTCAAACTCTCAAATCCTTAAGGATGTTCAAAGATTTATGATCTTTTTCAGAGTTTTTGGTGGAATTTGTTTTAGATCACTTTCACAATTTATTGGGGGTTCATCCCCAACATAATTATAAAACCAAATCAACAACCAAACCCCAGAACAATAATTTAACACTTAGCTGATTATATATTATGTATGTATGAAATAATGTGCATTGAGCAAATACAATTGGTAACATTGAAATATTGATGTGTGTGTAAATATGTTATAGTGTTTTTACTTTTATTTGTGCTCTACCATTTTCCAGATATTCTATCATTTTATTTATTAGCAATTAGCTGAATATATGAATGTTATAATGAATGCATTATAACCAAAAATGTTAACATTTAATTCCTATTGTTACTTTCTATTATTATATTAAGGATTAAAGATCTCAACGTTAAATTTGGATTCAAGATTCTGTTTCATAAAGTAGGGGATCATACCCAACAATACAAAAATACAGTTTGATCTAATTTTAAATTTAAGTTTATTTTTCAGTTTCCTATCAATCATGTTTTCCTGAAAGAAGTACCTGTGAAGTAAAAACTGGGGCGTGTCCTTCATCTCCCTCAGGAGCGGCTCCTTCTTGTCTCTTCAAGGACTCCTCCAGGTCCTGGATCTTTTCCAGACCCTCTGTTCCCTTGGGATGCTGTGTGTGCTCAATCAAACCTGTCTTGCCTGCGACAAATTAACACACATTGTTCTCATTATTAGATCAGATCCGTTGATGTCTTAGTTTGAAGGAGGGAAGATGTGAATTGTGTAGCTATAAGGGGGAGGGGGTGAAACTTAGACTTGGCTTTGATAAAAAAAAATATCAGCTTCAACTTCGCTTTGGAAAATAAATTCCGGCTTCGACAATTACAATGCTTCAGCAATGAAAATATTGGGAGGTAAAATACTCTATTTATGTTTATTTATTACCATTATTAGTTGTTTTATACATTACAAAATACTAATCTTACAGAAAAGTTTGAGGTAAACTAAGTTATTATCAGGTTTTTTAAAAAAAATACAATAAAACCTTTTCAAAGTATTTTTAGTGCCTAAAGTTATATTTAAACGCAATTTGTTGTTTTTTCAAGCTTTAAACACTTAACAAAAAATATTCAAACTTCGATTCAGTTTCAAGAATATTTTACAATCTAAAAAACTGGTCTTCGCGATTTAAATAAATACATTTCTAGTGTAATGTTAATAAATCAGCATATAATTCTTAGGCTCAGGTATTTAGAGTTGAGATTTAATAAAGATACAAGTGGTTTGGAAGGTATTATTTTCAGGGAGTCCCAGGTGTGTTAATTCTCTAGAAAATCTAACACAATACAAAATTAGAGCTCACTTGTGCAGTAGACAGTGGTGGAAGTGAAGGCTTCCCCAACATGGTTGTAGGCCTTGCAGGTGTAGATTCCTTGGTCACGCTCGTAAACATCTGACAAGTCGAGAGTCACAAAGCCAAAGTCACAGGTCATCTTGAAGCGTGACCCTGGAAAAACAATTAAAACACATTTCTAAATGTAATCTTGAATAAATATGATTAAATTTGAGATTGACTTAGTAATTTTTATATATTATATATATATATATAAAATGGAAGTTATAAATAATCATCGTCAATAACTTTATGACTTTAGTTTCTAATTTACTAACATATGCGGAAATTGAATGAAGTTTTAATGTGGGAAGAAAGAGACGCAATTTAAGGTCTGTAATTTGGCAGTTTTTGTACCAAACAATGTTGTTGCCAAAAATAAATAAATATTGCTTCAGTTGACACTATTAATTTAATTTCCTAAATTTAATAATCTCAACAGTTTTTGAATCATGAGCATTTGACGAGGAACTTTTTAAAGGAAGGCCCATAAATATTTTTAGGAACTGTTGATATTAACATGTGTAAAAAACTAAACTAAACATATCTACTGAAGCACTGTTTTATTAATTTGATCCAAAAATGCTTTTTTTTATAAAAACTGAAAAAATACAGACCCTAACTTGCGTTCCCTTATTTATTTTATTTATTTATCACCACATCTTACTACCCATCAAAGTTAAACACACACATACAAATTATACTAAAATGTCAGTGATGATTAAGGTTGAATTCATAAGAAGTGTACCCACATTTGTGTAAAGAGAGGGAGTGAAAAACCATTCAGGAAAATCCACCCTCAGTGCACTTGACTAAAAATTTTATCATATATAACCTCATCATTGGCAGTCTAGTGTATTGTCTACGCCTTAGACAATACGGCCACCAAAACTATTTTTTTAAATTGTTGCAACATTAAAAAAACTTAAATAATTATCTGTAAAGTTTGTGTCAAATTGAGGTTGTATAAAAGCAAACAAAACTCACCGTGTTCGAGAGACTTGCCGTTGAAGAACCACTCAACCTTGAGGTTGGGGTCCTCCTTGGGTTCCACCTGTCCCTCCAGGTGCAAGGGTTGGGCCTCCCCGAGCTTGAACTCTGGAGCCAAGGGCGTGGTCCATACGGGCTTGGGGTAAGCCGCTTCCGGGCCAGACAACTGTCGTTGGTATTTGGCTAGATAGGCTCCCTCGGCCTCTTGGACTTTCTCCAGCCCGGCCTCTCCTTGAGGGTGCTGAGTGTCTAGGTAGATATTCTGCTTACCTGTAGGCACGCAATAATACAATGTGATAAGAGGATCCAGAGGTGGGAAATAAAGAAAGGGACAAATGGAATTAATGCAGATCTTCACAATTTCGAATCCAAATAAGAAATTAGCTACATATCTTAATATATGAAATATTCAAATCGGATTAGGAAAGGATACCAAGGAGAAAGATGAAGTTGAAGTTTGGAGAGAAAATAACATAAGGGAACCTCACAAAGAGATGGGAGCAAGAGATTGAAGGAAGTAGAAGCTAATAGCAAGTGTGCAAGTGAAATGAGAAGAAAATAAGCAATTAAGAAGGAAGAATGATGACAGGATAGAGGAAGGTCAAGGCATTTTACTAAACTGACCCGGCCACTGGAAGGAAATAGTTAACGATGATGATGACTTCAATAAACATGTTTAGTTTAATTTCATATGAATACTAATCTCAACAGTTCGTGAATATTTATTATGAGTATCGCAGAATACAAACAGAAGTCCTCTCCAAATACACAATGCTCATTCATTACAAATACTCAAGAACTGTTTAAATCACCATGTGTAGAAATTTAAAATAAACGTATCTATTGGAGCAATATTTTATTTATATTGACTGAAAAGGTTTTTTGTTATAAAAACTGTAAAAATGTGGGCTTTATCTTGCGTTCACTCTCACTCCTCAAAGTTAACATTTTCTCTTAGCATAACGAAAATGAAATCAAAGTATGTGTTCTTACTTGTGCACCGGAGTGTTCCAGAAGTGGACGCGTGTCCCTTATTATTGGTGGCCTTGCACATGTACACTCCTGAATCCTCAGGGTATGCTCCCGAGATGTCCAAGGACACGTGACCAAAGTCATACGTTGACTTGAAACGAGCACCAGAGGGTAGAGGCTTGCCGTTGATGAACCATTCTGTAAAAAAAATGTAGTGTTTGAGAAATAGTGTAGTTTGAAGATGATTCATTTCCAGAGGATAGCGGCAATGTTTCATTTGAGATTTTATTAGGGTTGGGTGAGCCCAATTTACATTTGAATCTCAAATCTGTATCCGAGTCTTGGAAAAAATATAAACATAAGAAGAAATAAAAAAATACAAATGGTAACTAAATGTTAACATTCTTTCTTATCATCCATTCAATATAACATTCATATAGTCAGTTAAGTGTTAAAATATTATTCTGGGGTCTGGTTGTTAAGTTCGTACAACAATAAATTATATTATATTATATTATATTATATGAGGCTAGGTATTTTCTTTAGCAAAGACTAATAAAAAATAAAAGAGTATTGTATAGATCCGGATTTTAATAAAATAAAATTTAAATATTGACCACATATGACTTGAATAAAATGTTAGGTTGAAATATTTTATAACATGTTTTAATAACAACTCATGTTTGGTTTCTACAGAAAGTTAAAATATTTAAAAAGTTTTATTTTTAAATTTTAATATATAACTAGAATGCATTGAGTTCAAACCTGGAATACAGTTGGTTTTGAAATAATGAATGCTATTTGAATATTCCAAATATATTATGATTCGAAACTTATAAATGAATCGGAATCTAGGTTAGCGTCAAGTTCAGGTTTGTAATTTCGTAATTTCACACATGCTTACAACTGATGAGTATGAAGAGGTTGAAAGGGTACACACCTATACCCAGAGTCGGGTCCTTGGATGGCTCCACATGACATTCAAAGTGTACAGAGTCACCTTCCTTACACTCAATGTTGTTGAGGTGGGTGATGAACACCGGGGTCTCGTACGTCGGTTCTGGTGCTTCCGGGCGACCAGGTCTGGGGCCCTCCAGGGCCTCTATCTGAGGCAGAGCTTCTGGGTGAAGTGTGTTGCCTAGCAACCAGTGGCGGTCTGCAAACAACAGGGGGGCCAACATTGTTAAGGAGTGTAACTTAACAGAGCTTCTACTACAGTCCAATTTTCTTAATAATGGACATATCTGACGGCTAGATCTACTAGATCTACTGTAATATATTCATACATCAATTCATGTTATCTGCAGTTGTCACTTTAGATAGATATCAATATCTATAAAATAATAATAATAATAATAATAAGGTAAAATGTCATCAACACTGAGCACAGTAAGAATATGTTTGTATTTTTTAAAAGGCTCTTCCTATGAAATTTAGACTCTATTCAAAACTCTCAACACTTGTTATACTCAACATTGAATGGTTTGGGAGGCCGACTAATCATATAAAGGAATCTGGTTTGATCCCCTGCCACTTTTTAAGATAACAAAAAATATTTCTATTGAAGGTAGGTCAAATCTTATATTTCTCTGATCCAAATTTTAAATTTTCTTTTGAATTTCAAAACCAAATTTTATTCCTCAAATTTTTTTAAATGTAAAATATTAGTTAGAGAGAAAATATTTAAGATTTGATCTAAAATGATTTGTTTAAGGTTTTGTGCCAGTGACAAATGCTATTTTGTTTGCCATGTTTGCCGTAGTTAACAAAGAGAGTGTGTATAATCTGAACGGGTAGTAAGACGCGGTGCTAATAATAATAATAACAAAGAGAGATAAAAAAATTAGTTATCTAATATTAATAAAATGTTGTCCTTTTTTATGATTTTATTCTTCTTCTATACACAAGTCTAAATAATTACTTTTACAAATTTCTTAAAATGGTTATATCAATTCAAGGTCTTAATAATAGTATTTGAGATACTTTTTTGAGAAAACTTCGATTTGGCTTTGAAACAAATATCAACTTTTACTTTGCTTCAAAAAAAATGTTTGCTTCGACAATTACAAAGCTTTGCCAATAAAAATATGCACAGGTTGAATACTAAATCTATGGTCAACTATTTCCATTCTAGTATGTACATTAAAAATCAATAGTCAAATGGAACAAATCTCAAATAATTGAATTGTAAAATTGTGATAGTAACTTGAATGATTAGCATAAAACAAAATATTACAAACAATTGTGCAATACAAATTCTTACAGATAATTTTAGTGCATAAAGTCTTATAAATAATCACAATTTGATATTTTTCCAAGCATAAAACAAATAACACAAAATCTTCAAACTTTGATTCAGCTTTGAGAATATTTTATGCATCCGTTTAGAGTTTGGTTCAAATTGAAAAAATTGACTTCGCACACCCCTAATTAGAAGTTTACTAAAATTACAAATCTTACCGTCAACCTTGAGAGTACAAGTAGACACAGCTTCGCCCAGTAAGTTAGTAGCCTTGCAGGTGTATATCGCAGAGTCATCAGGCCGCAGGCCATTTATGTTGAATGTTACCAGTCCAAAGTCAAATGTGCTTCTTATTCGGGTACCTGAAATTAAACGATTTATGATACACTGTGGATTAATTTGGATCGTAAGATTTAGTTTATAGTAAGCATTGCTGTATTAGGTTAAGTTTGTTTTTAAGGCATTTTTTTCTATGGTATTATGTTTATAAGTGCAAGTGAGATGCATAAATAGAAGCAATATTATAAGACTAAGATTAAAAGTAATGTCCCAAACGTACCAGTCGTGAGTGTTACACCGTTCTTGAACCACTCTACACGGAGGTTGGGGTCTGCCCGTGGCTCCACCTGGGCCTCAAGGTGGATGTTCTTCCCCTCCACCAGTTTGTCGTGACTAGTGAGGTGGGTGGTGAACACAGGGGCCTGCTGGGGTGTTGTGTCTACAAACATCTTAGGTACTTTGTTCAACTCTGCCTCCTTCAGTTGGATTTTCTGCCAAGCGTCCGGACGCAGTGGCTCACCGATGATGGAACTGCGAGCTTAACATAACAGATCAGAACACATAAACCTCCATTTTTTTATGTGATACATAGATAGTCGTGCTATTGCTTTAATCCGGTTATAATATATACTTTTTTTTTTGTGCAACACATTACTGTTCATTCAAGACATCCACATATTTACACTAATGAACTAGAAATTAGAAAGGTATAATTTAGAGAGAAGGTATCCACATTTGTGTGGAGGGAGAGTGAGAGAACATTTAAGAAAAATCGACCTCATTACACCCAACCAGGATTGGTACTCTGATCCCCACCACCACCCGTCATCGAAAATACCGTCTAACATGCAAGTGACGCATTAGACTATGCGAGCAATGTTGCAGTTCACCTACTTATTCTTTAACAAAAGTTTATTTTGTATTTGTATTTTTTATACCTTTTGATGTGTCGCAAATATTAGAATCTGTCTTTTTTATTTTATTTTTTATCATTGCATCTTTCTACCTGTTGAGGTTATATACATATATGATAATTACTCAACTGGGCTAAGGATGATGAAGGAAGCATTTTAGAGTTAATCTACCCACATTTACGTGGAGGAAGAGTGGGAAATCATTTGGGAAAAACCATCCTCAGTAGAACCGATCTTGATTCAAACTCCGATCTTCCAGTCTTCCGCAGGCCAGTCCAGGACGAGAATGATGTCTTATACCATTCATCCACTTGAGCGGGTTCGAGTCTGTCTTGTGTCTTTAGCCAACATGTAACATACTTTATGAATCGTCCTTTGCTTCTATCATTTCCATAAAGTTAGGAAAGATGTCTTACCCTTCACTTTGAATGTTGTTGATGAAACAGCCTCGCCTGCCTTGTTGATGGCCTTGCACATGTAGATGCCCGAGTCTTCGGTCACTACAGAGGTAACATCCAGCGTCACAAAACCAAAGTCGTGGGTCGTGCGGAATCTGGAGCCTATAAAGACACATTTTAACATGTAACTATTCATTATTTTATCCCAATTAAAAAACAGTTCAAACAATCTAAATCATGAATATGTCATTGTTTAAATCAGTTTAACCATCACATTATTTAAACTAGTTTTCGATAGTCCTGCACTTGCTTTAATTTTAGAATATAGGCCTAGGCGAATATACATTTAACTATCAACATTTGAAGCATCAACCAAGACAATACCATAAGCTACAATCTTTCGTTCATCGTACCGCTATCTCAGATATGAAACTTTAACAAGAAGAAATGTAAAGTTATTGCCATTGCACTAATGGCAACATAAAGTTATTCTCGAGTCACTGATGGCTATGGTGTCATTGAGAGCTCATAGTAGCTGATTATTTCCTCATGTCCATCACAGTCTTTGCCTTAAATGATATGTGAAGAATGACCGTAAGAATGGGACAAATTATGTATATCTCAGTACTAGAGCATTGGCATGCTTAGCGAAGGATCCCAGGTTCAATTCCCATGTCCAGGTGTTATTTTTCAAATATATTCATATGTATGAAACTTTAATTTTTATTGCCAATCAATATAAAAAATAATTTTATCATAATTTAAATCATTAAAGAAGAGATGTCAGATGTAGCAAGTAACAACATTGTCTCATGGCCAAAGTGTAGGTTTTATACTAGCATTACTTATGTAACTTACTGTTAGCTAATACATGTTAATAGGATAACTCACCCATCTTGAGCTCGACGCCGTTGACGTACCACTCGAACCGAAGACTGGGATCACCTACGGGTACCACCCTGCACTCGAAGTGGGCATGCTCCCCTTCCCAAAGTTCCGAGGGTCCTGTCAGTAGTTGAGTGAAGATGGGCTTTTCGAAGACGCGGTCTGGCTCGTCTGGGCGTGCGGGTCCGCGGCCTTCTTCCAACTGCTGGATCTTGCGCATACCCTCTGGGTGCTGGGTCTCGAGCTGAATGCTTGCCTTGGCTGCATCAAGGAAACGTTTACTATCGTAAGTTAAATTGCTTTTAAAATATTAATGGAACGTATCATAGGTCCAGTTACTTTGTTTTAAAAGCATTAAGAGAAGGTATATAATGGCATGTTACTTTTCTCTTAAAACGGAGTGTTTTCATTGTGATATTTTATATAAATTAAGTAAGAATTAATTATCTAAGCTTAATTATTGAATATTTGATTAGGCAGTAAAACAATGATTCATCCAATATATATAATGCAATAGTGTGCAATACTGATATAATTTGAATATGCTATTAACAAACTATTATTTTAATAACATATGTTTGTGCACAGCTTAAAAAACAATATGTCCATAAAAATCATAATCTTTGGTTCTTTTATGTATAATAGAATACTAATTTGTTATTTAATAAACCTGAAACTACGAATGTTAACAATATTAGGTTTTATTAGCTAATTAATATATTTAAGATGGTGTAAGAAATAGCGGTAGGAAAACATAAAAGGGAACAAACACAATATGGCTTTTACAATTAAAAGAACATAGTTCATACTTAACATTGTTGCCTCTGGACAATAAGATAATGGCTTCCTTTTTAAGAAAATTGATCGTTACATCTCAATCTCTCTACATAGGTTTCATTTTTTCAAAGGTCATTCAGAGGAAGTGTGAACCGGGCAACACAACTTCCTTTAAGAGTAAAACACAATAATAATAATAATAATAAAAGGGAGGAAAAGGTAAATTGGTAAGGAATGCTCAGATGTATAAATATTGGTAGTACTCACTTTTGATCTTCATGGATGCAGTTGTGACCGCCTCTCCAAGCGGGTTGGACGCTCTACATATGTAGACACCCTCGTCCTCTCCGCGTACGTGAGTAAGGTCCAACGCGACAAACCCAAAGTCGTGAGTGCGTGTGATACGTGAACCTGAACATATACAACACTCATATAACTTACAAGTAGGCGATATATCTCTATAAGGAAAACCTCTTTTCACTTTATGAGGTAAATGTATTATATTTGGAAGAAGGTACAGGAAAGGTGGATAGAAACATATAAAAGGGGGACAAACACAATATGGCCTTTACATTTAAAAGAAAAACACAGTTCAAAATTTTTATTGTTTCAAGTAGACAAGAAATTCCTGGAATTCAAAGATTATGAAAGCGGTGAAAAAAAACAAACTAGATAGAAATAAGTGGATAAGTAAACATTATAAAAGCTTCCTTAAAATATAAAAAATAAGAAGTTGTAAGCATTTGGTGAAAATTTTGGACAGAATTATGAATATATTGATGAAGATGAAGACAATGGTCGTGATTAATTTAAAACAATGATTACAATGAATATAATTTTTATGAATATGGTAGAGATCAAGATGATGATTTTGAAGATTATTATGAAAATGTTAAATATAATGATGAGGATAGTGACGATAATACAGGAATTTGATGTTGGTAGTAATGAGAGCAATTAGATAATGATGAATATGAAGAGATGATGTTGATAATGATGAAATCAAGACAAGAACAAGCAAATATTGAGACATCCACTCACTTGTCTCTAGAGGCTTCTCATTCCTGAACCACTCGACCTTGAGAGTGGGGTCCCCGACAGGAATGAGGCGACACTCGAAGTGTGCCGTTTGTCCCTCCGGGATGGCGTCGATGTTCTGCAGGGGCTGTGTGAACACAGGCCTCTGCCTTGTCTGGGGCTCTGCCACCTCTGGTCTCTGCCAGGGAGTCTGACCTTCCAGTAGGCGGATCTTCTCCAGACCTTCTGGTCTCTGAGAGTCCAGGATAATACTGCCCTTGGCTGGAACATTGCGACCAACAACTTATTAAAGAGCTACCAATATAAAATAATTACCTTAGACCATTCAATCTCCAATGCAGGTATGGTATTTATAAGTTTTAGGCTGACACCTGAGCTTAGTTGGTAGTGTGTTTGTCTCTTGAGCTAAGGTTCTTGGGTTCTATTCCTGGCATGGTCGAAAATTTTATTTTTAGTGAAATGTGGGTTTCCCCTTACCCAGAGATGAATTAACACCCAGCAGGGCTGGATGTTGTGTCTGTTCCAGATTTAAGTTAGTTTATAAATCGTGTGCAGATATAATTATTAGATTCAAAAAGTGCAAGTTAAATACTTTAAACATGAATAATATTGGAGTTTTAACCATTAAAAAGTACAGAGGAAAAGGGGGAAAGTCACATTACACACATTTTTCAGGACATTCACTTTTATTTTGTACAGGACCCAAAAATACTGTTTTTTTTAAATTAGTGTAATCATGATAGTCCTCCTTTTAACCATAATCTAAAGTGCATTAAAAAGGTCTCATGAATGTCTAAAAGATGGCAGCACTAACTAGTTTGAATTAAAATCGGATTTTCTGCCTTTTCCCCCTGTATCCTTATATTGTTAATAAAACATTCATAAAATTTAATAAATAGATTAAAGTTGGTCTTATAGCGGGTGAAACTATTCCTCAACAATGTTTGATTTAGAAGAAAAAAAGTATGTTAACCAAGAAAGTACAAATGATTTGACCAACAAAATGTTAAATCGTCAATGTTCATAAGTTAAAATGTAAAAAAATTATTGAAATTTGCTTGAACACGTAAGGAATTTGACCATTATTTACATCCTTTCCCTCCTTCTTCCTTACCTTGCACGTTGAGCTTGATGGACGATGTGCACTGGCCAAGAGCATTGATGGCCTTGGCTGTGTACTCTCCGGCGTCCTCCGGCACGGCGTGGCCGATATCCAGGGCCAGGTAGCCAAAGTCGAAGGTGATGTGGAAGCGAGAGGCAGACGGGAGAGGTTTACCGTTGTGGTAGAACTCAATACGGAGGTTGGGGTCATGCAGGGGCTCCACTTGAGCCTCAAAATGCGCGGTCTGACCTTCAAGGATGTCTGTTGTGCCCTGGAAATACATATACATACATGAATACTTAGAACAAGATTTACAGTTCATAATTTGATACGGGTCCTTGAAATCCTCGAATATTCTAATCTTAAAAGATATTTGAGATTTTAGTATCCAAAAAGATATTCTGATTCAAAATTTGGAATTTTTTTTTAATGCTATTATGATAATTAGTGGTTTGGACCAACATCATTGTTGGACAGATCTAACAACCAGGTCTCAGACAATAAATTTACCCCTTAATGTTAACAAAACCTGAAATGAAAACAGATTTTTGAAAAATCATACATATACAGTAGAATCCCGATATAGCGCAGTCCAAAATAACACATATGATACAACATGATGAAGAGTATGTTTCCCGAGAAAAAACAAACATGATTACTATATTGGTGAAAATCTTGGTTATAGAGATTCAGTAAATAGAGCGATTCTACATTAGCATTTATCATTAGGCTCACATATCTGATCCAGGAACAACAACCGAAAGCATGCATTGCTAAAATCTAGCAGCCAATCAGCTAATACATGATCCTCTTTGCCCTCTTGTCCACAGGCATTAAGTGCTAAGTTGTGTTTAATGTCAAGGACTGATGTGTTAATGCTTAGTGGTTTGTGAGTAAATTTACATATAATAGTGCATTATGTTTTAGTCTCTTTTTTTGTCCTGTCTCGTCACCTTCCGGTATACCGCAGATAAGCTATAATACGATGTTCTGAAAATTGAAAAATAACACCAGGACATGGGGATCGAACCACGGACCTTTGGCTTAGTACCCAATGCTCTAACCACTGAGCTATCCAGGAAACATCCCGTGCCCAGGGTCATTCTTCACTCATATTTTTAAGGCAGAGTCTATGATGGACGTGCGGAAATCATCGGCTACAAATGTGTGGATTTTTACTAAAATCACAAGCTATCAGATAACGAAGCCACCTTCGACTCGTTAGTTGGCTTTTTGCTGCCACTTTAATGATTATTATAATTGTAAGGGATTGCATATATAAGAATCAAATAGCCAATGCTATTATTTATGCTTTTTAGTGAGGATTACTCTATCTATATATATTCTGATCTCACTAAAAGCATAAATAATAGCTTTGGCTATTTGATTCTTAAATATCAATCCCTTACAATTATAATAATTGTTAAAGTGGCAGCAAAAATCCAACTACCGAGTCGAAGGTGGCTGCGTTATCTGATAGATCGTGATTTTAATACAAAATCACACATTTGTAGCAGACGATTTCCACACGTCTATCATAGACTCTGCCTTATAATATGAGTCAAGAAAAACCCTGTGCATGGGAAGATTCCTGGATAGCTCAGTGGGAAGAGCATTGGCGTACTAAGCCAAAGGTCCCGGGTTCGATTCCCGTGTACATGTGTCATTTTTCAACTTTCAGAATATGATATCTAGATGGAGTAATCCTCACTAAAAAGCATAAATAATATCTTTGTCTATTTGATTCTATAATACGAAGGTTAAGTATGTATAGGAAAATTCATATCTGGTGTCAATTATGTTTGTTTTTTTCCAAGATTAAGATTCGGATTCAAAATGTGTAGGGGAACTAAAGTTTCAAATTCGCAATTCGTTTTTGAAAAAAGTTAATTTTACTGATCTCTATTTTAGACTGGGATCACAATCAACTTGACATTAATGCAATGTTCCCTTAATGTAAAGAAACTAGTGTGTGATCAGGATTCACATAACATAACAACTTGAACAAAACACAGATAAGAATTTGGACTGTATGCAAACAAATTGCTCACTAAATTGAAACCAAAGCTTACTAGGCTGCAAGTACTTTCAATAGAAACTTTACTGCATCTACAAAATAAAGTGTATCTATAGGCTACGAGATTCGCAAGACATGGACAAACTATACCATGGATTAGAAGTTGTCTGCTCACCATACCATATACAAATGAAGTACTAAATAGCAGTGTTGAAGTGTCTCACAACATGATTGGATAGCTATAGTAGGTATGTGCTACCCTTAAATTAACTTTAAGTTCTCCTTTGGACAACACTTAAGTTAAGTGAATTGCACCGTGATGGATTTCATTTGAAAACACAAGGAAAAACGTTACATTACATGATGTTATGTGAACATTAACTGAATGTTAAGTAGATCGTGATTCCGGCATAATACAAAGCAAATTGCTAAACATGGTTTCATCTGCTGGTCACATTTTCTCAAGAAATCAGGTATCTATGTTCTCTTAGCGAGAAACTCTTACCCTGAGCTCGGTGATGAAACGAGGAGGGGTCGGAACGGGCTCCTCCACTTCTAACCTGGTCGCGTGGCCTTGAGACTCGAGTTCCTTGATTTTGGCGAGCCCTTCAGGATGTTGGGACTCCAGGTAAATGCTGCGGCGGGCTGGAATATTGGCAGGGATAGTTATAACCTTCTAGGGAGCAAGTTTAACAGAATGTAAACCAAGTCACAAATTAAACCTTGTGGATCGTTTTAAACATCACACAGATGATTCAAGCAATGTTTTTTAAAAAATATATAAATTTATTCACTATTGAACTACAAATTATCAAATGTATTTTATATTTTATTTATTTAATACTACTTATCAGTCGTGTAGTGTGGAATATTGCCAGAGTAAGCAGAGATTGTTAAAATTATGCATATGCTCTCACCCACCAATTGGTTTATAAAACATAGGTTTGACTCTACACACCTCACATGGGAATTTATTTTATCACCCACCATGTTCCCATTTGACCGATAGCACATCGGTTCAACTTTATACACCTCGCATTGGGATGTAAGTTAACATCTAATCTGTCCCCATTTGAGTGATCGTACATAGTCTCTGCTTTAATATATCATAACACAACTCATGTTATCCTCATACATACTCTTCTCTTTTCTTACAACTACTCTTTCCAATTCAACCTCCATCATTGCTTTCCAAACTTTATTTCTATCCACACTATCATACGCCTTCTCTGCAGCCATCAGTACAATTACCAAGTCCTTCCCAAATTCATACCTTCTATCTGTCAGCTGTCCTATAGCAAAGTTTAAATCAAGTATATTGTAATTATTAGGGACTATTAAACCATTACAATATCGCCAATGATTTTATAATAAAGGAAATTGATAAAACTAAAGAAAAAGGAAAAATAAACTATTAAGAATAAATTTGATGAAGAAATCCCACCTAAGGAAAGAGGGAAAATGTGGGAAGAGTCCAATGCACAAAGGTGACATCTTCTTCCTTTCTTCTGTCTTCTCTAGTAGAAGTGAAGTAGTCACACACACATTTTAACACAAATAAAATGATATTTCGGCATTGTTGCCTTTATCAAACACAAAGAAGAAGAATTCAAAATGGAGTAATCCATTGTTTGTGTTTATTTGTACATTCTTCTTCTTTGTGTTTGATAAAGGCAACAATGCCGAAATATTATTTTATTTGTGTTAAAATGTGTGTGTGACTACTACTACTATAGAAGACAGAAGAAAGGAAGAAGATTTCACCTTTGTGCATTGGATTCATCCCACATTTTTTCTCTTTCCCTGGGTGGGCTTTCATCATCAAATTTATTCTTAGTAGTTTACTTTTCCCTTTTCTTTAGTTTTATCAATTTCCTTTATTATAAAATTATCTAGCCATTGGGCCACCTCATTTTTAAATATCTCCACTGAATAATATGCCAAGTTAAGTTAGTTTGTTAAGTGTATTCTGATACAAGGATTATAAAGTGTCTATAAAATATAAAACATTTGTTTAAGTTAGAGGTGATTCTTTGTAATCCTCAAATCTTTGAAACCTGACGAATATTTTTAATTCAATTCAAGGAGTAAATTTTTTTTAATCTAATCTATTTTAAAGCTATTATAAAACTTGATAGTTGTTTTTTCAAACAAAATATTTTTACAAAATTTTATAGCTAGCCCACAGATCCTTAAACTTTCTTTATTCATGAGAGAAGACAAGATAAAATTATTAGTGAGCCTGTCCTATATGGTTGAGTTTTTTAGTTCTCTAGTGTCATTTTGTTTTCAGTTTATATCAAATGACAAATATAAATAATCAAAATATTTAATATTGCAAAAAATGCATACATGTTTAGTATTATTGATTAAATGTTTATAATTCACAATCTTTTTGTTTGCAGATAACTAGAAGTGTACCGATTCAGTAAAACCGATTACCAATACCTTTTACCGATTATTTAAAATAATTGTTCATGCTACTATTATTTACACCAATTAATCCCGATTATCTCTTATTTATTAATAAATATTGGGAAATATGCTTAAGAGAATGTTAACAGTTAATGTAATTAATACAAAAAGATTTTATTTAAAATCATCAGTTAAAGCTTTGATTCTTAATTTTTGATTAATCTTTGAATGACTGGCGAAAGTTGGAACTAGATTGTTAGTTTTGTCCACGGTATGAACTTATATTTTTATTTATTTGGTTATGTAATATTTGCATAACCCCAGAAACCTAGATTCAGTGTGTAAATGTGTTACTTTTTTTTCTTCTTCAATGTTGATCAATAAATTCCTACCTAAAAAATTTTGATTTAAATTTAAATTTAAAAAAACAAATGATTAAGCGACATAATAATCACCAATTACGATTAATTGCCAATGCACTAACAATCGCCTGATAATGATTAATCAGGATCCGCATTGGTACACCCCTACAGATAACCAATGGAAACTATTAGTTTATCTTAGTAAACAAAAATAATTATATTATATTTGTTTGCGTTTGTCTTGCTGCAGCCCTTAAAATCTTTTACATGACCCTTATGGGGGGGTTGCAACTCACAGTTTAAGAATCTGTTAGCTATACCATTTTCAGGTTTGATGGGAAGAGAAGAGGTTTGGGTATGTTAAGGTAATAGTCCAATTTAGGGAAATTGTTATCTAAAGTTCATCATGTTTTCTAAGATTTATGGGTAAGATAAGGTTTTTTTTTTGTTTTTTTCAAGTGAATTTAAATCGTCTATAGTTTTAATAATACGTGTTCCTCACCTCCAACTTTAATGGTGCATGTGTTAACAGCTTCACCCACAAGGTTGGTAGCTTTGCACATGTAAGTCCCAGAATCTTCTGAGTATCCGTATAAGATGTCGAGGGCGACATAACCGAAGTCATGTGTCGTCCTGAAGCGGTGACCAGTCTTGATGGCGATACCGTTGACAAACCAGTCGATCTTCAAGTTGGGGTCATTGATTGGCTCGACCCTGCACTCCAAGTGGGCGTGTTCACCCTCCTTCAAGTTCTCCAGACTGGACAGAGAAACAGGAAAACCAACATATTAATTAATCATTAAATATAGTCCAGAGGAAGGGTAGATTCCGATCCAATTAAGTGCAAAAGTTTTGAAACTTTGGAAATATGTACATTTCGATGGCCTGAATGAAATGGGAAAAAATGTAAAATCTGATCGCTGGCACTGCCATCTTGGCGCCCAAAACAGGATTTTTTGAAATATCTGGCTTTGGTTGCATCATACGTAAAAAATGATTAGTATGGAGTTAAAAAGGTATTCAATTTGCTACAAAATATGTCATAACTATTTTTTCATAAAATGAATAGTTTCGGCGCAGCAGCCGAGCGAAATCGAGCATTATTTAAAAAATTCTGACTTTTCGCAATTATTCATTTCATTGCAAGTCTTAGAATGAGTATTTTTGTGCTTGGTAAAGCATTTGTTTTTTTATTTAAAAAGCCTGCAATAACTAGATTTTAGGTGTCTGCTTTAGATACCTGTATATAGAATACTCGTTTCCACACCACCATTAGATTTTTTATTGCATCGTTTTAATTGGTTCAGGTTCACTTTAGTCTTCAGCAATACCTTCTTCTTAAATTCTTCCATTTTGTTATCCAATGATTGTGGCATTTGGTCGTTCTCCATGCTTGCGATAAATGTTTCGACTTCCTTACTGTTATCAAGCTCGCTGAATGTTTCTGGTGCATTTTCGCAGGGTTTTTCGTTACAGAAATTGCAAATCACAGAATATTTTAAACCTACCTTTATATAACCACACACACTGGCGTGCACCCTTTCTTGCACTTGCAGGAGATAAATTTAAACAAATTTTAGGAACAGAATTTATAAGCATTGTTACTGGTATGAGGCCGGAGTTTCTCATTTTCCAGCCCCATTATTCTACTATTTTTTGAATGCCCTGCCAGAAATTAACTTGTTAATAGATCCCGAATGAGTGCTGTTGTGCTGCTACAATTATTATAGGTAGTGGAAAAGCAATGTTGAATTTGCTTTTAGGGACAGCTATGTTGAATTTGCTTTTAGGGGACGATCTTACAAAACATTTGTAACGATAAGCATCGATAGGGATGATTCTTCATCTTTCGCTTCGTAGAGTGACAGTAAAAAAAGTTCTCCACTATCAGTGATATCACCCGGTTCAGCATTACTATCTTTAAAAATATGAATCCTCGCCTGCAAATCCTGGTCCTTTTGTAGTATAGTCATGAATTTTAGTTTTCCTTGATTGAAAAGAGCAGAGGTTATGTCACAACCGCTGAAAGAATGAAGAAATAGTATATTATCCAAGATGATTTCCCCGCGCGACTAACTGTCTGGAGAATACAGTGGCTGGTGTACAATGACTTTTGCAGCCAGTTTATGGATGAAGAGAAAGTTTTTTCGTGCATTATATGTGATACCTGGCTTCAGCTGCAACTAAATACAGTGTCAATTCCACGCATTTGATGATTTTGTGACACCTTTCATCATTTCGAGCTTGAGCTGATTTTAAAACTGTGTCTTTCACAGTAAAGTTGCAAACATCATAAATGATATCACAAACACTTAATCTGGCATTCTTTTGTTTCTTTAAAATGTCCTCCGTAATTTGTAATTCTGCCGGAACACAAAAAAACAATTATGTTTAAAATCAAAAGTAACTCCACCTGATCTTAATGATGGTGCTATGTAGTTGGTTTCACTTGTATTTTTTAACAAAGTACACGTGAATTTTTCGTTGCAGTAGCGCTTACGACACGAGTTATGCACTCTCAAATGTCTTTTTAAGTTCCTTTCCAAACTCAATCGTTTAAATGTTTCCATTCATTTCTCCTTCATCTCAACAGTCCAAAGTATTTGTATCACAAATAAGGTATTTCTGCTCCTGAGCCATTTTAATATGACACACAAACCAGTAAACTACCTCTGTGCAATCATATCTTTAAAAAAAATCTATTAAAAGTATTTAATTTCCAGTAAAGCTACTAAAACAGATATTGAAATGAAATCACGATCCTAAAAGTAGATTGTTGCTAAGCCTACATTTGAATGCTGTTGAGAGAGAAGCTCCCCTCTAACAATTGTAACGAATGTGTTTGATTAAAATTATTAATAATACAAAAAAAATAACTTAATTAACACATAAAGCTCAATGCCCTATCATTTCCCACGGTTCCAAATAAATATTTATAGATATTTATCTGTACTATTGAACTCGAGGGAGAGAGAAAAGTTCCCCGAGTCAGCGAGAGATGAAACAAAGAACACTTACACAGGAGAAAGCAAACCAACCCATGTTCCAAGTCACAGGTGTCCTCGAGATTGGCCAATTCTAATAAATTGTCAGCCATGTGAGAGAAAATATGGGTAATTGAGGGATGGAAATAATTAGTTAGCTGAAACTACCAACAAGTTGTGTTTTATGCTATCCAGCAAATAAAGAAATATTCTACAGCGGCGTTTAGGTATTCCATCTAATATATTTCAATAATGCTCGACTTTGTTCGGCTGCTGTGCCTAAACTATTTAGTTTAGAAAAAAATTGATTTTATATGATTTATAGCAAATTTAATTCTTTTTAAATTAATAATGAACTTTTATGCAGTGTGACATACCCGAAGAGAGATATTTTGAAAATCCTATTTTCGACGCCATTTTTCCAAGATGGTTGCGCCAGCAGCTGCGATCGAATTTTACATTTTTTTGTATTTCATTCAAGGCATTAAATCTACAAGTTTCAAAACTTCCGCACTTAATGGGATCAAGCACCTTTATTTCATTCCCTGTTCGCTGTACTAATATATGTGCAATCCAAAGAGGTAGTGGAGTGCACTGCTGTAAAAAAAACATATTAATTGAAATTAAAAATGAATCTAAAATGTATTTTAGGTGTGAGCACATAAGATGCGTGAGTCCAACACCTTAGCTAAGTTGGTAGTGTGTATGTCTTCTGAGCTAAGAGTACTGGGTTCAATGCCTGACATTGCCAAAAATATTATTATTAATGAATGAAATGGGGTTTTCCCCTCTCATATTAATGAATTAACGGCCAGGGTCTGGGTGTTGTGTCTGTTCTAGATTTAAGCTAGCTTAAGAGTCATGTACTGATACAATAAGTTGGATCAGGAAGTGCGTGTTAAATATATCAAATAAATATTATATGAAAAATAAATTCTGACCACACACATCAGAAAGTAGCATGTTTTTATTATATATGTATTTCCAGTGAACCCAGTTAGGACTGAACTCAAGAGTCCTGGGCTGAATCCCAGCACACATGTCTAAATATTCTGGTGACTCACTTGTTAAGAGGGGTGGTGAAGACAGGTTTTTGATCTTGGGGCTCCACCTCGGCCTTCTGTGGTCGCTCAAAGTTCTCCAGGTCTCGGATTTTCTTCAGACGATCAGCGTCCAGCGTGTCCAGGTACAAACCTGCCTTGGCTGGAAACAAACAAAACAATTGACATCCCTGGTAAACATCGCAGAATAAAATGATTAATTATTTATACACTCTATTTTTAGGAAGTTGTGTTGTGAATTTCACATTCCCTCCCGATGAATTTCAATAAAATGAAACGTAGGTCAAGGGAATGGGCAGTAACGATAAATTTTATTCCAGAGGCAGCCATTACCTCTTTGTCTAGTGGCAGCAGTGTAAAGGGTGAACTTTGTTTCTTATTTAATTAGGTGAGTTTTCATGGTTTACTTGGATCTTGGTATCAAGTGTTATCGACCAAGTGATTCTGACCAAGGTGGAGTGCGAAAATGACTAGGAGTTGTTTTTTATTAACAAAAATAGCGGTTGGGGTGGAGTATATTTCATTCAAAGAAAAGCTGCATATGTAATAAAAGTTAATTTCCACCTTACTCTATAATGCTAGAAACTCGTAGTTTATTCCCGCCCTTACAAAAGTATGCCACCTATCCCTATCTTGAGGTGGTTCTATCCAGTCCATCTCATTACACCCTATCTCTTTCAGGACCATTCTAATAGTATCCACCCATCTGCATCTAGGTCTTCCCAATGGTCTCCGCCTTAATTTCCACCTTAGTTATAAATATTGTAATATGTATATTATTTATAAAATAAAATAGCTAAATACATAATAATAATTGTAATTCTTGATCAGGCATATTTTTTTTTATCTTAAATAGTTATTTCTATTAAAAAATTTTAAAAGGATTAGGAGGTAGCTTGATCAAAAATGGTCCACCACTGAGATCCCCAGGTTTGACTTGTTCTTAAATTATTATTCCCTCAATTCTTTTTATCTGCATATTTTCACATTTGGGTTAGGGATGAGTAAGGTAGTGCTTGGATAAAATGTACCCACATTTTTGTGGAGAGGTGGTAAATCATTTAAGGAATGAAATCGCCCCCAGTACACCCAATCAAACTTCGAGCTACCTGTCATCGGCAGTTTACTCTATGGAAAGAGTAATGTCTTAGACCATTTGACAACAGAAGCAGGTGTTTGCACAGTTCCTAATAAAGAGGTGAGTACGACTAGTCCAAGTCATGTGAACTCACCATCTACAGTGACCGAGCAAGTGGTGACAGCCTCGCCCACAGCGTTCCTGGCCTTGCACATGTAGGTGCCTGAGTCTTCAGCGTATGCGTACAAGATGTCGAGTGCCACAAAGCCAAAGTCGTATATTGTCTTGAACCTGTGACCTAAAGAAAAAGAAAAGAGATAAAGAGCAACAAAAGGAAAACCTGTGTCTTATTTGAACAGTGATAAAACTAACCGGTGTAAAAAAGTGGTGGACTGCACAACATTTCATGTGAAATAAGATATGTTTTAGTTGATAGTACAGTAAAGTCTTGGAAACTCGACACCCAATAACTGAACATTCCGTATAACTCGACACATGCATCTGCAGACAGTTGTTGGTGCCAGTCATCATCCAAGGTAATTCAACGTATAACCTCTCAGTTTGTTTGTGTAACTCGAGTGGAACAGTCGTGCTGTGGTATTTTTACAAGTGCTGTGTTTGTTAGTTTTCCAATTCAGTAACGTGTTATTAGAATCAATACAATATTATATGTACAGTATTGTACTGCATTTCTGTATACTACAAGAATATATACCATTATATTAACACGGAATATATTGTATTGTACATATATTACTGTTAATGTACCATGCAATACTACAGTACAGAACAACTGTACCTATAGTATTCGATACAGTACTGTGATTCATCCTGGTTTAGTAAACATGCATCATATGCAAGTTCATTCATAAAACTCGACACCATCTCAGTCCACATAGGTCAAGTTTCTGAGACTCTACTATATCAATGTATTCATTAAATCATAAACAGTTATTGAATTCACAAAATGTTTAGGCCTATATAAATTAAATCTATTAATCGTAAATGTTTAAATAGGAGCTTTTATTGTATTTTTTAAAGCAAACTTTATTAATTATATAACAGCACAATTTTTCATGCATATAATGATAGTTATAGTTAGAGAAAGGTCAAACACTATTTTATGAGTCAGAATCTCGAATACAAAATTCATTTTACATACAAATCTGGAATCCTAATCTGAATATTATAAAATATGGTAAGCTTAATAGGTTTAATTTACTATATTAATTCTTAAGTTGCTAAATTATCTTTTTTTTTACACCGTGTCTTACTACCTGTTCAGGTATATACTCATGTGTACTAATTACTCTGATGTGTTAAGGATGAGGAAGGTTGAATTTAAAGGAATTGTACCCATATTTGTGTGGGGAGAGTGGAAAAACATTTAGGAAAAATTACCCTCAGTACACCCAACCAGGATTCGAGCCTCAACCTCCATGTCATCAACAGTCCAGTTTATTGTGAAAGTAATGCCTTGGACCATGTGGCCATCAAAGTGGATCTTTTATAGCTATAATATAAGGCTGGAAAGAGTATCTTTAAGGTGGCACTACCCTACCTTGGGGTATTGGTCGGCCATTGCAGAACCATTCGACCCTCATGGTAGGGTCGTTGACGGGTGTTAGTGTGGCCTCCAAATGTGCACTTAGCCCCTCAGGCAGCTTCTCAATGTTGCGTAGTGGTCGACCGAATTGGGGCTTCTCTGCGATGACTGCGTCTTCCTTGGGGGTGCGCTTGTTCCTGGAGTCATCCTCCAGGTATTGAATCTTCTGGAGGGCACCCTCATGTTGGGTGTCGCGAATAATGGAAGAACGTGCTGGGGAGAAAAAACACTGGTGGTTTGGTTGGTCGACACATGTTCTTAAAAGTCTGCCCATATAAGCTCCTGGTTGATACATACTTTAGGAAGGCAGTACATCTAAAACCAGGCGTTGCATCATAGTGCAGTTTTATGTATTCTACTTTAAGAAAACAGTGAAACTGAGATCAGTGAAATTGTTTCACCATTCTTAAAAAAATTAATAATTATTTCGAAATGAATTTTAAAAAAATAATTCTAAACTGAATTTAAAAAAAAATTAAACTGAAAAAAAAATCAACTAAATTGATTCCAACGTCACTGTTGTCAGACGAATAATGTGTACAATTGCAATTTGATGCATTTTATAGTTCCAGCGTAATATAATTTCACGTTTGATTGGTTGGGATATGGTCTCTTTAAGATATTCAAAGGATAACTTTCTTTAACAAATTGTACAATGAAAATGTTTTACTTTCCATACTGAGTGAGTGTGTGTGTGTGTGTGTGTTTGTGTTATTAAGTCTTTAGTTTTTTTTAATAAGCTTAAGTTAAAAAAATATTCTTCTTTAATATTTGTAGTATCTATAATATTATCATATTGATTACCTTTTAAGTGTTTATTTAATTTATTTTTTCCTTAAAGTTTTTTTTTTCATGTTTGGGTTTTAAGCTGTGTGTGTGTGTGTGTGTGTGTGTCTGTCTGTCTGTCTGTCTGTCTGTCTGTCTGTCTGCCTGTCTAGAGGACCGAGTGGCCGCCACATGTTGGCAAAGATAGTGCCAACATTTGTGAGAAGAGTGTGGCATGTGGTAAGCACAGTACACCCTCTGGCTTTTAATCTCAGTTTTCTATACTGGAACAGGTTATGTGGTATAGAGCACTAGGCTAAATCATGGTTTAAAATAGGAGGGATAGCCAGCACACTTACCTGACCTGATGAAGCTGTCTGTGACAGTGAAAGCTTGTTACTTAACAATGTGTTTATGTTTTTTAGTGTTATATCTAAATAATTTCTACTCCAGTATCACCAAGGTAAGTGTGCTGGCTATCCCACCTATACTGGAACAGCTAATTTTTAATTCAAGTAGCTCCTTATTTGTCCTTCTGCGAGTCTGAGTTGACCCTGTTACAAACCCACTGCTTCACAGAAAAACCTGAAAGTGCCGGGGATAGAATCCGGGACCAGTGAATATATAACCAGAAGCTATACCACAGATGTGGTCATATATAAGCTATATTAATCACAATAATGTGATAGGAACAAGGATAGCAGAGATTTGGAGGAAGTGAATCCACATTTGCTTTTAGGCACAGTAGAAAACCACTTAGGAAAAAAAAAATTGGTACATTAGACCGAAATTTGAACCTCGATCTCCCCATCATTGGCAGCCCAGTCTATTGCGATAGTGATACCTTTGATAAGGCTTAGTCTACTTTTTATTTTTAAGGTCGACCACAAGCTACTAAGGCCTACCTCCATCCCCTTCACAATACCATCAATATGAAGAGAAAAAATTGCATATAAAGATTAAATATAAAAATACTACCTACAAAGGACAAAAGTATTTACATTTTAAGACACCGGATATATTTAAAAACAGATTTCTTATTAATGAGAAACAAAAAAATTAGGGAAAAGAAGATGAATGAGGAATAAACCCAAAACATACATAAATGATTATTATTATTATTATTATCTTACTACCCGCTCTGGTTATACACACTTATGCTAATGTGTAATGGTAGGGTTATTGTGAGATGAAATGGAGGACCTACAGTTTAACGTGGAATCCGAACCATGGTGGAGGCCTGGCTGTCTTGTCAGAGGTGAAGGAAGGGTTTGGAAATCAGATAAATCTGTGCCGGGACCGAGGATTGAACCCCGGCCGCCAGCACAGAAGGCTGACACCTTACCCCTAGACTGCCAGGTCACCAACATACATAAACATACAGCGTATTTGCTGAATACCAAACTACTGTTCTGATACAGTTCACATCCTAGCAGAGTTGCCAACCCTCTTGTCTAAAGTGATAGTGCATAGACCTGGAATACATTGTTTTTTTGGTGTGCCTGTGTTGCTTTGCCCTCCGTTGGTCATGTAATGCACCTCAGTTGAATATCAACGTGAACGGTGAAAGCTCGTCAGGATATAAAACTAGTGTACAGTACCGTATTTGATTTTCAAGGATTTGAACATTTCGCTCTCAAGAAACATTTAGCGATCTATCAAAAATGACAATAATGTGGTTGACAGGGCGATCAAACTGTTGGCCAAGTCTTTCTCAGACCATTCGCGAAGCAGGTACTAAGGGTTGTGCTTTACCCTGTCTCTGTCTCCACCAAAACTTCTCTAACCTGTGACGTTGAGCTTGATGGATGACTGTGCCTGTCCCAGTTTGTTGATAGCCTTGCAAGTGTACTCTCCAGAATCCTCTGGATATGCTGTCAGGATGTCCAGGGCGGCGAAACCAAAGTCGTATGTTGTGCGGAAACGATGGCCTGGACACAAGCAAGAATCGAGTTTAGACAAAACTTATATAAAAATAGGTTATATCAATACAGAAGTTTATTCATTAATTAAATTATTAGCAGGAATCTTAGCAAAAAAAAATATTTAAAAATAATTGTAAATAATTTGATTGAATCTTATTAATATACTGTTATTTAATCAATGATGATTATAACTGGTTTAAATTTTAAATTAGATTTATGTATAAAAATTAACATAAACATATGTTAGGTCTAGAATATGGAGAGATGATAGTGCCAAACTAAGGTAAATACAAAAGAACACTGATTACTCTAAAAGGATATGTGACAAAGGTGGTTCGATCCAGATAGTACAAAATTTGAAAATTGGATTAAGAAAAAAGACTATTCTTAACCATAAATAAATAACACTATTCTAATATACTATTATTATATGTTAGTGGATGATGTTGGCAAACAAAGATGTACAAAAACTTGGCTCAGGATAGGCAAAAGTTGATAGCTACAGCAAAATAATCACAAACTTAATGACCTAATAATGATGATAATATTTATGAGATAAAATGCGTTAAGTATGTCATAATTTGTAATTAAACAATGAAACATTGAGTTGTTTGTAAACATGTGTCAGGGTTATAAATTTTATTTTATTAATGATTATATATTCGACAGTTCTATTGTATTTATTTAATTACACTTTATATTACTATTGAAAAAATAAAAACTTTGAAACCTGATCAAATATTAAAAAATTAATACTGGAAGGGATTGTGAGGGGGGAGGATAGATCATGCCTTAAGTTGCGGTGATACTCTTAGTTGTAAATTTAGATAATCTGTATTTATTACTCGGGCGTGCGACCGTACCTGTCTGAAGAGGTGTGCCGTTGTGATACCACTCCACCTTGAGGTTGGGGTCAGGGTACGGCTCGATGCGACACTCGTAATGGGCACTCTGCCCTTCCACCAGTTTGGTAGGACCATTGAGTTGTGTGGTGAAGCGCGGGGCTTGAGTCACTATGATGTCATCTTCCTGGCGGCGCTGGTACTTTGTTGAGTCCTCCAGTTGGTGTAGTTTCTGGAGTGCTCCCTCATGCTGGCTTTCTAGCAGCAACGATGCTTTTGCTGGACAGATATTGGGTGAAGTTTGTTATTAGTAAATTAGTAGTAATTTGGTTTATAAACTACATACACACATGGGTATCAAGCTCAGGACATCTGACTTAGAAAGATAATCTTCCTATTATTTATCTAATCAGGATCATGCTGAATTTCTGTAATTAGGTGTAATTATTCAATAAAGTAATACCTTTTTCATGTCAGATGCTATAATCTATATTAATTTATTGATTTATTTATTTCTAAAGTGTAAACATAATATCATTTAATATAGAAAAATTTAATGATAAGTGATACTTGGCCTTCAATATAGGTCGAACCAGTAAGGCTCGGTGATATATAGCATTGGTGTACAAAACAAAAGGTCCTAGGAATTATTCCCGTTTTCAGGATATCATTTTTCAATTGACTGCATTTAATATTGTATGGTTACAAAGTTACATTATTATTTGAAAATTCACTCTCTATAATCTAATATATCAAATTTGAGCAAAATGTAAATGTAAAAGTAGTGTTTAGTGGTGGACAATTTTAATTTTTTTAATGAAGTAGGATTAAAAATCATTAAAAAATAAGTTTTATGTGACTTAAATTGATAAATGGTTTCTCATTTTTCCAACAAAAGGTGTTGTGGCTGTTAAAAATATGCCAGCACTCAATGAATATCATATTTTATTTATTTAAGGTATTTAATGTGTACTTTCTGAAATAAATGTTAACACCATCACACAAGAATTTTTATGAATGAGAGTGAAAGAGCCTACCAATTTTGCCAAAAAAGATATTTTAAAATACCTTCCAGGGTTCTTTTACATGCCACAATCAGCATAGGATTGAGGGCTTTACGTCCCCTCTGAATGAATTTGTGCTACGAAATAGTATCGCTCAAGAAAATTCCATCGATCTCGGCTGGGTTTGAAAACACTAACATCAGGTCCTGAGGTGAGCATTTACCCCAAAGACCTCCAAGGTCGACTAATGAATATCTTCTCGTAGTTGTTAGTAAGTAAATTAAGAATATTTGGAAGAAAGTAATCCTATTAAATCTTACAGTGGACGACGAGTGAAGAGGATGTTACAGCTTCTCCAAGCTCATTGGTGGCCCTGCAAGTGTATGTGCCAGAGTCCTCAGGGTACACGTACTTCATGTTCAACGCTACATAGCCAAAATCGTGCATGGTCGTCACACGGTTAGCTGGAAAAAAAATACAAATCAGTATCCGAGACCTTTCCACCAATATCCATCCTTATAAGTAAAGCAAGTGTATTTGGTATTAATTTCATGATTTATTCTTTAAATTTAAAAATGAAACCTTGACAAAGGAATCAAACCCAGGATTCCTGTGTCCAGGTAATTTTACAATTTAAAGAATATGAAATACTGATGTGGCTATCACCGCAACTAACAAATATAATAACTTGGCTATTTGATCCATAATTAATTAAATTGTTGGCTGAACAAAATAATTTGGATAGGTATCTAAGTAATAAAAAATTGTCCGAATTTCAAATATTTCTACATTGTTCCTATTGGTGTTTGTGAATAATTTTTATTAGTATTGTTAATTCAAGGTCACTAGAAACTTAACCTAAATTGATGAATCAAAGTAACTCACTGGCTTTTACTTGAAATCTGTTATTGCAAGTTCTTGCACTTGAATATACACGCGGCAGATTAAACTATTGTTCTAAATCTTATGATACACGATAGTATAATTGGTCAAGGTAATCTTAACACCTTTCCAGGTACACAAAGTTTAATTTTTATGCTCACTGCCTCATATTTTACAGATCAGTATGCAATCTAACCTCATCATCATCAACATCATCATGTAATGTTCCAGCCTGTGGATGATTATTTCATAAAATACCTCCATCTTCTTCTACCCTTCCCACATTCTCACTACTTTGCTCAAGTCCATTCTTCTCCTCTCATTCCCACACTTGCTGTTATCTGCTCCTCCCATTTCTATATTGGTCTCCCTTTTGGTCCTTTCCCTACATACTTTATCTCCATCACTCTCTTTGGGATTCCTTTCTTTTCCATAGTCATTACATGTCAATATCATATCTTATGTACTCCAACATCATCATTACATGTCAATACCATCTCACCCTTGCTTCCTCTACTATCTTCTGTACTTCAACATCCTTGTTACATGACCATACTATCTCACCCCCTCTTCCTCTACTATCTCATGTACTCCAACATCATCATTACATGACCATACCATCTCACCCTTGCTTCCTCTACTATCTCATGTACTTCAACATCCTTGTTACATGTCCATACCATATCACCCCTACTTCTTCTACTGTCTCATGTACTCCAACATACCCATTACATGACCATACCCTTTATTATATCATGTAATCTGGTTTCTCTTGGTCACAGCTTGTATGCTCTCCATGGCCTCCAATTTCCGAGTTGCTCTTATATCGAATGTCCAGGTTTCTACTGCGTAAGTGACTATCCCTAACTAACCGCGCGTGTTCCAACATATGAGAGAACTGAAAAACTCACATGCTTGTATGGGCACCCCATTCCTAAGCCAGTCGACCTTGAGCTTGGGATCGCCGACAGGGATAAGACGAGCCTCAAAATGTACCGCTTGGTTCTCGGCGCACTTGATGTCCTTCATGGGCTGCGTGAACATGGGAGCCTGGGTTACCGAGTCCTCTTGCACTGTCTGACGCTGGTACCTGGAGGTGTCCTCCAGATAATTGATGCGAGACAGGGCAGACTCGTGTTGAGTGTCGAGGTAGATGGACTTCTTGCCTATAGGTTAATAGGTAAAAAAAAATATTTGTGTCAATGAATATCAACAGATAGGGTGAGGGGTGGGGGTGAAAAAGGTCACTCAAATTATCATATTCTCAAATTTGTCAAATCTCATAGAAAATTCAATATTAGAGGATTTTACAATATATCAGCTCCACAAGTTGAGACTCTTGATACTATCTATGCCTAATTTGGTGGTCATATGGTCTGTGGCGTCATTCTAGCAAAAGATTGGACTGCCATTGATTAGGAGATTGGGGTTAAAATTTCAATAGGATGTACTGAGGGTGTATATTCCTAAATGGTTTTCCACTCTCCCTCCACAAAAATGCAGGTACATTTTTCTAAACTATACCTTTCTCACCCATAACCCATTAGTGTAAATATCCAAATAGCATGATTAAGTAGTAAGACATGGTGCACAATAAAAACTGTTTATTTGATGTTTTAATTTTGATTTGTATATTTAGTCTACGGACTACGGTGGGCAATGTGAACACTACCTAAAATTTTTGAAATAACGAGGTAATATTTACATAATACTTAGGAAAGCCAACCACTATGCATTTGGTCTAGATTGAACCAAAGCCTCTCATACTTAGAAACTGCACTAGTATTAAGAGAAACTAGATCTGGCTTCTTTAATACTGATAATCTGTTAGAATAACCTTACTAATCATTTTCCTTTTCATCTTATATGGACGGTCCCGGCACAGATTTATCTGATTACCAAACCCTTCCTTCAGCTCTGACAAGACATCTTGTGAATGTGAGGAATGCCAGGCCTCTAATGCCAGGCCTCCACCGTGGTTCGGATCCCACGTTAAACTGTAGGTCCTTCATTTCATCTCACAATCACCCTACCACTACACATTTGCGTAAGTGTGTATAACCCGAACGGGTAGTAAGACGCGGTGCTAATAATAATAATAATCTTATATGGAAAAAAAACTCTATGGCATAAACCAGCAATCAAACAATAAGCGCCAAGTTGCCGCCATCTGTTGGCAGAGATATTGGAGAATACTGCGTATAGAGGGTGTCATGTGGTCAACATAACTAACCCTCCTTTTTCTGGATCTGAGTATTAATGTAAATAACATTTGCTTAAATGGCTTAATATTTTTAGTGAAAACTAATATTACACCATATTTGAGTAATGAATGATTGACATAGCAAAATATATAAATAATATAGGCTAATGTAAGTGATAAAAGGAAGCCAACCGGATTATGACAAGTTTAGTTGGTTAAATTCTATAATAATTTGTAACTCACTGAGGACCGCGAGGTTGGCGGACGTAATTGCCTCTCCTAGAGCGTTCTTTGCTCGGCAAGTGTAAGTCCCAGAGTCTTCTGGAAGACAGTGTTGGACGTCCAAAGCCACGAAACCAAAGGCATGAGTCTCTGTGAACCTGGATCCTGTTTGAGGTAAATAAATATTGGTGTCATTTTTGTAAGACAAACACAAAAACCACCTAAAAAAATATTATCTAAGTATTTGATTCAACATGCATTTTAAGATGCCCTTTTATTATTCAAGTTTTATAAGTAATCTAACTCAAAATACTTTCAGACCATTCGTTAAAGTGGTACATTATAAATATTACAATATAACCTGTTTTTCACAAAGCTTTATTTCAATATATTGTTTACCTGTTTCACAACTTCATTTGGAAATGCATGGAAAAAAAAAAAAAGATAAATGTGTTTACTCCACATATTTAATTTGACCTTTTTTTTTTTTAATTTGAGCTATTTTCAATCGATGAAATAAAAATAAATAAGGGAGCAAGTGAAGGCTACATCAAAAGGTGTTGAGAAATAACGCAAACTAAGAGTGAAAGATATACGAGGGATAGAGAAGAGCAAATAAAGTAATCAGGTGCGAGAATGCAATGCTACCAAGATACATTAAATTGTGCAAAGAAAGAATGCAAACTAAGAGTGAAAGAAAGACAATAGATGGAAAAGAGCTAGTAATCAGCTCCAAGACCAAATTGCCTACTCACAGGATGCAAAGCAAATAAAAATCTGGATGTTCGCTACTATCCACCTGTTTCGTACCTGATTTGAGTGGCACGTTGTTATGGAACCACTCGACCTTCATGGTAGGGTCTGACACGGGAATAAGACGGCACTCAAAGTGGGCCCTCTGTGACTCTTTGATGCTGATGTTCTTGATAGAAGTGGTGAAAGTGGGAGCCTGCTTCGTCGTCTCCTCAGTGTACTCGGAGCGCTGGAAGCGCGAACGATCCTCCAGATATTGGATCTGTTCCAGTCCCATTTCGTTCTGGGTACTTGTCAATATTTGGGCACTACCTGTAATTGATGAAATAAGGATTAAAATAGTTGTAAATATATATAAACTATAGCCATATTTCCTTCATTTTCTTATTACTTATGTGTTGCTCTAGTATCTTGGAAGTGTGAATGAAGATAAATGAGGTAGTAGAGACAGTATGACATGAAAAGCGCAGAAGGGGTAGATGTAATACAGTTGCCTAAGAGAACTTCTATGGAAGAGAAGTGTTATCTAGGGTGTACTTTACACCCTTATCTAGGTAAGCAGCTGAAACATTGACAATGGATGTAAGAGAAACCAGAAAAGGGGAGGCCATGGAGATAATGAGATTTGTAACGAAGAGAAACCGAAATGAAGTTGTCTAGGCCTGATTTGAGGTACAGGGATACATGATATTGTAGAGAACACAAGGGTGAGATGGTATGGTCATGTAATGAGAATTGAAAAAGAAAGGATTTCAAGGAGAGAGCTAGAGATGAAATATGTAGGAAAAAAGAACACAAGAGACAAAAAAAAAAGATATGGCAGCAGATAACAAAGTGTGCGATTGAGAGGAAAGTAATGGAAGCAAATAATGTGGAAGAATGGTGGAAGGACAGAGGAAGATGGAGGCATTTTACTAAAGAATCCCAGCCACAGGCTGGAAACATATGCAGATGGTGACCTATGTGTTGTTCTATATTAATTTTTGTTAAGTATCTGAAAAATTAATATGTCAGTTGAATAATTTAAATGGAATTTATTTTGTTGTTTCATTATTTTTTTATTTAGCATCACGTCTTGCTACCCGTTCGGGCTATACGCTATTTATGTTTTTAACGTTTCCTTTGCAAACAGGCCTACAGTAGTTTATACATGGCACTTACTTCTGCAGATTAGGTTGCATGTGGTCTCATCCGCGCCGACCAGGTTGACAGCTCGGCAAGTGTAGGTTCCAGAATCCTCAGCAATCAAGTCGATGATGTCAAGAGCCACGTAGCCAAAGTCGTGGATCGGACGGAATCGGTGGCCTGCAAAGATGATTAAAAACAACCTGAGTATCACAAACATTTACCAAAAAAAAAATAAGTATGATACTGCCAAATTCAGAATGGTAATATTTATTATTTAAATAACAATGATCCATTTATTTAAAAAATAGTATTGCATACTTGAAACTTTACCATTTTCCTTTTTATTCCCTTTTATGTTATTGTTCTCCTCTTTTAGAAAGTTGTGTCGCATGTTTCACACTACTTCCTAATGAGTTCCGATAGAATGAATCCTAGGTCAGGAGATTAGGCGGAAATGATCAATTTTCTTCAAGAGACAGCCATTACCACTTTGTCCAATGGCAGTAATTTAAAGTGTGAGCTGTGTTATTCTTTTCATTTTAAAGCCATATTGTAATAGTCTGCTTTTATGTGTTTCCATTTACCTTTTCTGTACCTTCTTCCAATTAAAACAAAATACCTCAATATGCGAGAAGAGGTTTTCCTTAAAGAGAAATATTGTTTATTGGTATAATAATATAACCACTCTATTGTACTTTTATATAGTTTATTATCATTATCTTTACTTTCTTATTTTTCTTTCGGCCCACCATTTTTGCCAGCCTACGCAAATTAGCCTGCAATACATGAATGGTAGGATTACACCTTTGCTGATGTATTAATAAGAGTCTGATTTTCCTTGGAAGGGCCTTATTTGACAAGTAGACAAACTACTAAATCTAATTTAATATATTCATGCATCAAGTTATGTAATCTAAGCTCTCACTTTTAATAGATATTATCAATACCTATAAAATAATCATAATAATACTATAAAATGTTATCAATATTGGCTGCAAAAAAATATGTTTGCATTTTATAAAAAGACCTTCCTATGAAAAGGGGACTGTGTATACTTTTATAACCATTATTTATTGTATTGCCAACAGCCGATCAACTTACCGACAGTTACTGGGCGGCCATTCATGTACCATTCAACCTTGAGATTGGGGTCGGTTACTGGCTCCAGTTTGCACTCGAAGTGGGCGTGCTTCCCCTCCCTCATGTTGTCCAAACTCTTGGGTTTGGTCACGAAGCGAGGTCGGATGTTGACAACCTCGTCCACGTACTCTGACTTCTTGTAGCGTGATGAGTCCTCCAGGTACTGGATCTTCTCCAGACCCGAGGGATGCTGGGAGTCCAGGATGAGATCTCTCTTGGCTGAAGGAACAACAAGATTCATGTAATTTGTGGTTTAGGGATGTGAACTTCAAATCCTCAATACTTTGAATCCTTTAGGATACTCGACATTTAAGGATTCAGGAAATTATCAAATTTGAGATTCAAAATATATATTCTATTTTTTTTTTAATATAAGTTTTAATTTATATATAGATTTTCTCTGTGGTCAAGTCGTGGGAGTTCCTGACTACAGATCCAGAGGTCCCAGGTTTGATCCTTGAAGCTTGCAGAATTTTTCTGTGAAGTAATGGGTATTGAACAAGGTAATATACAGCCTCGGGAGGACTGATTTTTTGGTGATTTATCCCAACATAATTATATCATAGGAACAACTTAAAAGCCAGACCCCAGACTATTAGTTTGCCACTTTTAACCTAATTAATCCACATTATAATTAATGTATTATATCAAACGTGTAAATATTTATTTACTATTTCTATTTTATTTTACATTCACCATATTTTCTAAGATTTGGATTTGACTTTTAAATCCATGTATAAAACAAAGACTCAGATTTGAGCTTTGGATCCATAAAATAGTGGGTTGTTCCATTCTCTAATTAAAAATATTTCAATAGGAGGCCCATAGTGAAATGGGTGTTAAAAACACTTACCTATTATCCTAACGGAGCATGAAGTTACTGCTTCACCCAGCTGGTTGCGGGCCTGGCAGGTGTACACTCCTGAATCCACGGGGTACACACTCAGTAGATCCAGAGCCACATAGTCAAACTCGTGGGCCGGTCGGAAACGATGCCCTGAACAAAACCCGTATAATTGTTATTAATATTTTTTTTAGTTCAAAAAATGGAGGAATTTTAAGAACTTATCAATAGTTTTTTTTAAGTATTGCATCTTACTGCCTGTGTGGGTTATACACCTGTGTACAAATTACACTAACGTGCTGGGTATTAGGAAGGTTTAGTTTAATGAATGGTACATACATTTGCATGGTAAGAGAATGTAAAACCATATAGGAAAAACCACCCTCAGTACACCTGACCGAGATCAAACCCCAACCTCCCTGTCAATCGCAGTCTAATCTATTACGAGAGTAGTGCCTTAGACAATGCGGCCACCGAAGTGGATCTTATCAATAGTAAATGTAGGTTTTAACTAACACAAAAGTATTTGAAACTTTTATGGTAGGTCTACTATCACATATAGATTTAAATAATAGTGGTGTATTAGTAAGTATTTTTCAATTTGAGTCGAGTTTAAATGAAAACATAATGTTTTATATGAGTTAGAATATTATAGAGCAATATTTGTGCTAGAAATATTTCAAATTGAATTTTTGTAGCCATAAACCATAAACACAAACAAACATATTTGTACGTGCTATATCTTTATTTTTAATTGGACAAAAGTAAATATTAAGGAACTTGGTTCACTAAGAAATAATATCCTAAAATTGAATAGACTTAATTTAACTGGAAATCTTTAAAATAAAAATCAAACATGTTGAGCGCTTGAATTTTTAAACTTTAGTAATAAAAAAAAATTAGTCGAGTTTGAAAAGCTATTAAAACAAAACTCAAACTAAAATTTTAAAAATAATCGCATAATCCCCTTTTGTGTTTTTTTGGTTTTCTCTTTTAGGAAGTTGTGGTGCGCGTTTCACACTCCTCCCTGATGAGTTCCGATAGAATGAAACCTGGGTCGGGGGATTGGGCAGTGACGATCAATTTTCTTTAAGAGTCATCCATTACCTCTTTGTCCATTGGCAGCAGTGTAAAGTATGAACTGTGTTCTTCTTTTCATTGTAAAGGCCATATTGTGTTTGTCCCCCTTTTACCTGTTTCTATCCACCTTTCCTATACCTTCTTCCAAATATAATGCAATTGCCTCATAAAGCGAAAAGAGGTTTTCCTTATAGAGCTAATCCTGATCAAACAACCTTTAATCTAATCCATCACGTTCAAAATAGAATAGAGTGCCTAAAACAAGGATATCGGGGTACGAATTCTGGTTGGGTGTACTGAAGGTGGGTTTCTCTGAATGGTTTTTCTACTCTATTTCCACACAAATGTATTTACATATCTAACCCTCCTCCTTCCTCACCCCTAATACCACCTACCTCATCCCTAGCACGTTAGTATAGCTAGTTTGTATCCGTATAGCCCAAACGAATAATGAGATGCTGTGGCAATTAAAACCTTATTATTTAAAGAATGTCTTACATTTAGAAAATATTGTCATAAGAAGAAATAAAAATTTGTATGCATCCTTGCATCAAAAATATTATCTATATTTTTTTTCTTTATTTTCTGGAAATATTTACTAAGACTAATGCGAAACAATTCCCCACCTGTCCCGACAGGTCGTCCGTTGACGAACCAATCAACCCTGATGGTGGGATCCCCGACGGGTTGTAGACGACACTCCAAATGAATGTTGGTGCCCTCCACTGTCTCTATGTTGTGAAGGGGACGAGTAAACTGAGGAGCCTGCATCACAGTCACATCCTCCGCGACTGTGCGGCGGTGACGAGAAGAGTCCTCCAGATACTGGATCTGCTCGAGAGCCTGCTCGTTCTGACTCTCGGTCAAGATGTCCGATTGGCTGATCACCTGGGAGGGTATTGACAAGGAGTTTATCATATATCTTGAAGTAGTCTCTTATTTACTTCAATATAACAAAACAACTTAAAGATGGGTCAAATCTGAATGTTAAATTTTTTTTTCAAATCTTGAATAAAAATATGAATCTTTGAATCTTTAAAAGTGTACCATCTTAGTTAAAGTGAACATATTTAAAACTTAATTTTAAACAGTTGTTTAAGGCTTTATGTCACTGACAAATGTTAGTGTGTTTGTCATGTCTATTAAGTCGTAAACAACAAAGAAAACTATTTTTTTGGTAAATTAATTATATTAATACAATTTTGTCCTTTTTTGTGATGTTGTTAATTTTCCAACTACATAAGTCTATATAATTCCTTCCACCAATTGCTTAGACTTATTATATCTTAAGAATATTTTTTTAAGATTATTTTTTTTAGATTCTTATGAATCTCAAATATTATAAGATTTGATCATCCCATTGTATTTAAAAAAAACATATTAGTGTTTAGGAGTGTGCAAGTACTCGAAAATTCAAATTCAACTTGATTTTTTTTTCTCCCTAAATCTCTAAAAATATGGTATCTGTAACCACAATGTTTGGCTTTATTTCAATTTCTTTTAAATTTTATTTATAAAGAAAAAATTGTGCCAAATAGATATTTTAAATTAAACAATGAAGAGTAGATAGAAGGGCAAGGCCTAAACACTAACGAGAAAACAGTAGGCCTCCAAGTTCACAATTAAAAACACAACAAAACACATAATTATTAAATTCTCATGGTACATCAGTCGCCTTCTTTGGCAGAAGAGATTAAAACACCAAATGGATGATGTTATCATGGCTGGAGGTAGATCATGGACACTTAGACACTGTTGTTGCCTGTTTCTTGAGACCAGGGGAGTGCCTGGATTTGGTTAAATCTATTGGTGATCTAGTTCTCATCTAAGAAGCTGGAAAGCATTGCGACTATTGGGGAGGACTTGTATTATTCTACTATAGCATGAGTCAAAATCTGCATTAGGCATTTGGGCATGAAGTGCTACTGGTTTGTCATGGTCGTTGTGGTTGGCATCAAAACGGTTACCATTCTTTGTCTCAGTGTTCCTGTGGTGAGCCAATGTATTCAGCAATGCAGTAATTGCATTGTAACTGGTATGTAAGATTTTCTGTGGAGCAGTCATAGTGGCCTTTAATGGCATATTCCATTTGTGCGAGTCTGCTGTGGAATGAGGTGAAAGGTTGGAGAATTTTGCCGATACCGCATCTCGGTTTGTTGCATGGGTAGTAACCTTTGGTCTGATGTTGTTTGTTGTTGGGTTGGGCAGTTTAGGTTGAACCAGAATGTTGCTAAGATTAGGGGGCGTTTGAATGTGATTATTGGAACACTGTTGAGAAGTTAAGATATTGGAGCTTGTGTTCAGGATAAATTTGAGTTTGTCTAGTGCTTTATAATGTTGGGTGGTGAGCAGTGTTTCATTAGAAGGTTGTTTCTTGATAGGCTCTTGATTGGATTGGGGTCTGTTTATTTGTTGACTATGTGTTAGGATATCTTCGGGCTGTGAAAGCCTTTAAAAGAGTTTGACATTAAAATCATCCTCTTCATGTGAGATGCTCTCTACCCTATAGCCTAGCTACCAGAGCCAAACGTATATGTTCTGAGAAAGAAGATCTTGACAGTCAATATCAACCATTTTTCAAGACACAGGCAACAGTTTTTAAATGGCCATGATGACATAGTCCATTTGGTGTTTTACTCTCTTCTGCCAAAGAAGGGGACTAATGTACCATGAGAATTACATAATTATGTGTTTTGTTGTGTTTTTAGTTGTGAGCTTTGAGGCCTACAGTTTTCTCGTTAGTGTGTAAGCCTTGCCCTTCTATCCTCTCTTCATTATTTAATTTAATTTGATTCAATTTTAAGATATTACTTCTTATCAGACAAAGTATCTCAATGTTTAGTTTTGTTTGATTTAAAAATTAACTAATTTTTAAAACATTTAATTTATCTAAAAAGCGAATGTGTATGATAAGAACTTTTTTTAAAAGAAAAATCATCAATCTTAAAAAATGATGTTTGTAAATATATTATGGAAATTAAACTTGAGATTTTAAAATAAAAAATTGTTCTATAGTATTAGAACTTGGAAAACACAATATTTTATTCAAACTTAACTCAAAAGTGAAAAATGCCTACTCTGACACACCTATTTTCAAAATATACAGTATTGCAGACAATAAGTTTTAATGACCGCATAATATTTATATTTAAAATAGAAAAATCCAAACGTACTTGAAAAATACTACATATTTTTAGCATTTTAAAAATAAACTATTAATTTCCACTTGGTTTTATAGTAGGCTGCAAAATTGCTATTTATTAATTCCTTTTAAAAAATGTAAATACTCAACTGGAATAAAATCATTCTTACCCTGACGCAAGACGAGGTGTGTGCTGAACCCAAGTGGTTCGTGGCGCGGACAGTGTATTCTCCAGCGTCAAGAGTTGTGGTATGGACAATGTCCAATGCGACAAATCCAAAGTCATAATATGTTCGGAATCGAGATCCTGAAACAAAAATTAATATCCATAAATAAATAAATAACAGGAGTATAAATAGAGGAATTTACCATAAAGAATACACTAAACATCGTGATTGCTACTGTAAGCAGTCATGCTTCTAGCATTTTGTAAGTGTGTTTTTATTTTCCCTCTTAACAAAGTAAGACCACTCAGAGAAAAACGTTTTAGAAAACATTATAAAAAGGTTTATAGCTAAGGAGTGTTATTTAAGATACAGAAGAGAAAGAGAAATTTTGGAATGAGCTAACAGAAAAACTGGAATAGGACTGTCAAGGAAATATGAAACTTCTATACAGAATGATCAAGACTATGAGGAACAATGGAGAAGCGATTAGAGCAATACAAAGAAATAATGGTAGTCTGGTCAAGAACAGGAGGCAATCAGTGAGAAAATGGAATACCATTTCAATATACTACTTAATGGGGATGTCCACAACAATATTGTAGATAAATAAGAGGTAGGAGACAAAGGGGAGCATAATGGAGAGGAACCATCACTGACCTAGCTGAACGTAGAAAAAGCACTGAAGAATATGAGGGGGAAATATTGGTGTAGATGAGCTCAATGCTGATATGATCTTAGCAGGAGGTGAAAACAAACTGCATTGGCTCTACAAAATACTCAGGGCCGTATGGAAAGAAAACAGTATACCTGACGATTGGAACTAAGGTGTTATTGTACCACTATTCAAGAAAGGAAATAAGAAACTACGTAAAAATTAAACACAGGCCGAAGTTTATGGAGAAGATCATTGAGAAAAGATCAAGGGTATACAGAGAACCACAATTAGAAGAGAAACAACATGGATTCAGGAAGATAAGGAGTACCACTGACCTGATTTTTGCCACAATAATGTATCTAGAGAAGTAGTGGGAGAGTGACAAGAATATTATCATCGTCTTCTTAGGCATATAAAAGATCTATGACAGTGTACCAAGACACAAGATTTGGGAGTGTCTGGAGAGAAGAAATGTACCAAAGGTACTGACTAATCCATAAGATCATGATGCTGCACAGAAAGTGCGAGAGTTGTGTGCAGATTGGAAATGGAAACGGTGGGTGGTTTGGAACTATACGTGGTGTCCAACAGGGTAGCTCCCTGTCACCACTGCTGTTCATCATAATAATGGATTAAATAAAAAATAAAATCAAACAAATAAGTGGAGGAGATACTGATGCGTTAGTATTTGCTGATGTAATGATCTGGTGAGAGAATGTGGAAGAAGTGTAGGATAAGCTCGATGTGTGGAGTGAGATATTCAATAACTGGTCTAAGAATCAACCAAAGCAAGACAGTAGTACTGAATGGGTACAAACAAGGAACAGAAACAAAGATAACAATAAATGGGTAAACCTTTAGAAAATGTATAGCAGTTTAACTATCTTGGCAGAACAATAACAAATAGCGCTAGCAAAAATGATGTGAAGAATCAAATCCAGGGAGCAGCACAGTTCTTTAACCAAGTGAAGAACCTACAGGGGTATATTAAAGTACCGCATAGGGCTAAATTGACACTCTTTAAGACATACAACATTTCTATCTTGATGTATGCCCTCGAGACGTGTATCATCAACAACAAAGACAACCGACTACAGGACTCCAAAATGAAGTTCATAAGCTCGGATAAAGAATGTGACCAATAGGAACGATGCTGGAGTGAATAGGAATGTGCTAAGAACAATAAGTAATTTTTGACTAAATGGCTATGGACATCTACAACGAATAAACAGCAGAAGGAAGGCAAGGCAATAAAGAAAGAAAGGTGTAAAAGAATGAAGACAAGATAGGAATACTATTCATCAGAGTGAACTGTACAGGGGATAGGATGAGTTGGAGAGCGTTCACTAACCACACCTGGGAAATTGGAGTTGTGAGATGATGATGATGATTATTATTGTGATGATGATGGTGATGATGATGATGATGATGATGATGATGATGATGATGATGATGATGATGATGATGATGATTTTATTCAAGTATTATCTTATCTTCACTTTGAAAGAGTAAATACCAGTATGAATCATGTTAATCAACTCATCTACAAAATTAGTATCAGAATATGATTATAAAGTTCTGTCATACATTTTAAAATAATTTCAAATTTATTTAGTATGGAAATTATTAATTGTAAATTACATAATATGTTTTGGTTATTTCTTTTTAAAATGTAAAGCTATCTTATGTTAAAAAAGGATCATCATACTCGCATTTGACTGAATTGCCTGTGATGAGGAGACCAATATTGGATTCTTAGTTGGGTGTATTGAGGGTGATTTTTCCTAAATGGTTTCCTGCTCTCCCTTCATGCAAATGTATGTACAATTCCTCTAAATTTTACCTCCTTCATCCCTATTCCAGTAGTGCAAATATGCGTGTAGACAGAACTGATAGTGAGACACATGGCACAAACGCATTCAGAGAAGGAAATGTTTGACAGCGAAAAGGCCAATTGCTAAATGATTATAAAATAATAGAAATTAGGGTAAGGGGAAAAAAGTGGAAAGAATCCAATGCACAAATGTGAAACATAGTTTTTATATTTAAACATTATTGCCTTGATCACCAAATAAAGATTAAACGGAGAAGAAAAACACTAGATTTATCCATTTTGAATTTTAGATGCATCGTGCATTAGATTCTTCACACATTTTTTCCATGTGGTTTCTTCACTAAATTTTCACTTAGTTTGTATTTCTTTATTTTTTCTATCTAGAGAGGAAAACACAACAAAGAACCAATTTCTTTTATCACTACTTCTCACCAACCATTCGGCATACACACACACACATACATATATATATATATATATATATATATATATATACACACACACACACACACACACACACACTAAAAATGATAATGTGTTGAAAGGAATTGTGTACCCATATTTTCAGGGAAGGAAAGTGGAAAACCATTTAGGAAAAAACACTTGACCAGAATTCAAACCTCGATATTCCCATCACCGACAATCCAGTCTATTGCGAGAGTGATGCCCTTAGATCATTCAATCACCGAAGCAGGTCAAGAGACTAATTAAACTATAGTCATGCAGTCTATTAAAATCCTTTCTTCCTCCTGTTCTCTCGGCCTCGTATTGACGGTGCACTCACCAACAGTGACGGCCTTGCCATTATGGAACCACTCGACCCTCATAGTAGGGTCTCCCATGGGCTCCAGACGACACTCCAGGTGGATGTTCTTTCCCTCACTGACAGGTTTGGGGTCGGACAATGGCTGGACGAAGATGGGCTTGGACTTTGAGATCTCTTCGATGTGGTACTGGGGCTCGACAAACTTGGAGCCCTCCAGATGCTTGGTCTTCTCATACGTAGAATGGTGCATGCTGGTGGTGTCGATACTGGACCGGGCTGTCACAGAGGCGGAAACAGTTTAGTATCTTCAAGTACAGTTTTACTTAAATCCATACCATGGAATCCCAAATCGTGAAATTGAATCTTTTTTTTAGCTATAAATCCTAAATATACCATATGAAACTTCATTTTCCCTACAAATCCTTAATCTCCAATATGAATTTTCACTTTACCTAAATCTCAAATCTCTATCTTAATCTTGAATCCTAAATCTCTAATTTAAATTTTTATTTTGTCTATGAATAATAAATCTTGAATCTAAATCTTCATTCTATCTATGAATCCTAAATCTTCATTATATCTATGAATCCTAAATCACAAATCTCAATCTCATTCTTACCTATAGATCCTAAATCTTTAATCTGAAACTTAATTTTACCTATGAATCCTAACTCTACAATATGAATATGAATCTTAGTTTTATAAGAATCTTAATTTTATCTATGAATTCTAAATATCAAGCCTGAATCTTTATCTTACCCATGAATCTTAAATATATGATCTGAATCTTAATTTTACTTATGAATCTTAATCCAAAATCTGAATCTTAATTTTACCTAAGAATCCTACATTTTCTGGGATACATTTGTACATTAAAGAAATAATTTAAAAGGTATCAAAATGACTTTTAATTTGTAAAATGGAATAAAATGGTGCTCTCACTTTCAACCTCCATTGTGGCCGAGAGTTGCGCCTCTCCGAGTGCGTTCCTAGCCACAACAGTGTAGGTGCCGGCATCGTCCGAGCGGACGCTCAAAATGTCCAAGGCGACGTAGCCGAAGTCATGGTAGGTTTGGACTCTGTTAGCCGTCATTATGGCTTTCCCGTTGAAGTACCATTCAATCTATGTGACAGGAAGAGCATCAATTAAAACATGAAAATGTTGTACAAGAAAAATGTGTTAAAATACCTTTCTTTTTAACGTGTGTCACTGTCCATTTGGGACATGGGCATATATAATAATGAATATCTTAGTGATGAGGAAAGTATTTAGAGGAAATGTACCTACATTAGTGTGGGAAACTATTAAGAAAAAAGAAATCTGAGTACTTCTAACCATGATTCAAACCCCAATGTTCCTATCATCAGTAGTCCAATCAATTGTGTTGAGCATTCATATTTAAGCATCATGCCTTACTACCCATTCAGGCTATATGCATATGTACTAATTATGGTAGTCTGTGTCCACATTTATGTGGTGGGAGAATGGAAAACCATTTAGGGAAGACAACTTTCATTACATCTTACTGGCATTTTAACCCTGATCTCCTTGTCATCAACAGTCCAGTCTGTTGTGTTGACATTTTTGATTACTTATCTTAACATGAATATCAGCCTATTTATGTTTCAGAGTCAACGAAACATAACATATTATATTTTTGAAAGGTCAAAATTGTCTAAAACAAAGCTATCCTAACTCACCCAAGGGGGAAAAATAAAACTCGTAAAATAATATTTGAAACTAAGTTTGGCCATTTGAGAAAAAAATATTTTTATCAATATAACTTGGAAACATATTATATTAGTTTGCTGGTAAGAGTATTTAAAATAAAATATAGTTACCAATATAGTATTTTTCAGAAAGAATTAAATTTAGAATTGTTTGTGATTTTCGTTGCAAACTCTCACCTGTAGAGTCATATCATTCAGAGGCTCGGCACGAGCTTCAAAGTGAGCCCTTTGCCCTTCGACAATCTTATTGGTTCCCTTCAAGGGGCCCAGGAACCGCGGCTTCTGAGTCACTGTGGTTTCCTCCTGGGTGGTGCGCCCATAGCGGCTGCAAGATGACAAGAGGGTAATTTTTCACAAAAGAACAATTTTATTTATTCGTATAACACTACCCTAGTATTTATTTTTTCTGGGTGTTAAATTTAAATATGGGTTTCTGTTGTTTGCAATAGTAAATTGTCCTTCATTTTAGGCAGAGACTAAGGGTACGACCATACTTGCGACCTGGTCATGGTGTCATAAACGCCACATCTGGGTCACCAGAATTTCGAGCAATTTTATTTATATGGAAGATACCAAGGTATCCCACTTCTGACACCAAAGTTTGCTGTTACTAGGCTGTAGTTGCCTAGTGTGGTCACCCTCACATATAACAAGGGATTGTGTACTGGCGCCTAAGTCAAAATTATTATAACTGCAGTCTTAATATATAGAAAATTTGTGTCGGTAATGTTTGAGAACAGTCAGTGATGTTTAATGAGTTACATAAGTGGACTGACTTGTAGTTTATAAATGTTAGAAATTAACGTATTTTAAAAGTGTTTTTTTTTTAAATTCTTTTGACTATTTATTCCTCTTTTAGGGTATTTAATTATTAGTTTTACACTTTTTCTTGGAAAGTTCTGATATCATTATGCTATTAATATAAGAATATTATTAGGAGGGTGAGTGAGTAGGTATTTTTCACTTCGAGTCTAGTTTGAAGGAAAACGCCGACTTTTTGTTCAAGCTTAGAATTATATAAAGCAATATTTGTACAGAAAATTTTTCATTCAAGTCTCAATTTTGCAACAAATCCATGCATAAATTAAAAACACAAACCCAAAGTTTTAAGAATGAAATTGTGTATTGTGAAAAAAGCTATGATCACACAAATTTAAATTTTTAAATGAATTTTAGATAGTTGTACGAATTAATTTGTATTTTAATCAAACGAAAGTAAATATTGAGGTACTCTATTTAGTAATGAAATAATTTAATTAATTTGATCCAATTTTAAGATATTAAGATTTTTTGAAATGAAATAAAAAATTTCAAATACTTAATTTTTTATTTTGTTGGTGTTATGTGAAAATATTCAGGTTGAATTTGAATAGCTACAAGAACTCAACTTGAAACACAAACTTTTGAGTACTCGGACACGCCTAAATATGAATTTAAAATGTTAATTGTTAGTGAAATTAGCCTACCTGGAGTCCTCCAAATATTGAATCTTTTCCAGTCCACCAGGATGTTGACTGTCGTAGATGATATCCTTCTTACTGACAACAGTCATTTGCGCTGACGTTGTGGCCTGACCCATCTGATTGTAAGCACGGCAGGTGTATACTCCAACATCATGGATAGTCACATACTTGATTGTCAGAGCGACGTAGCCGAAGTTGAAGAAAGTAGTAATTCGAGAGCCTGTGGAAAATCAACCATAGATTAATATTGGTATTAATAATATTTTTAATATTAAGTTTAGCTACTATCTTAGATTGAGTCTGTTTGTAAGTGATGTGCTGCGTGTACAGTATATTGATGGCACTCACTCGCTTCAACTGGCCGCCCGTCCTTGAGCCACTCGACCCGCAGAGTAGAATCTCCCACAGGCTCGAGACGAGCCTCTAAGTGTGCGAAGCCACCCTCCCTCACGTTGATCTGGTCCTTGATAGGCGACTTGAATTCTGGTGCAGTGGTGCTCTCCGGCGCTTCCTTTATGTACTTTTGGTGCATTTGCTGTTGGTAGGCTTCTAGTTCCTCCACTTTTTCGATGTAGCGCTGTTGTTCTGGAATCCCTAGGTCTCCAGTTACGCTCGTGCGCGCTGAGGAATCCGAGACACATTCACACATTAAACATAAAAGACATCAACTTATTTTTTATGCACCTAACATTTCCATTATAACTTGATTAAATTGGTTGAATAAGTTAACTAAGCCAAAAGGATTCAATTCCTGTGTCCAGGTGTCAATTTATTTTACAACATATTTTAAGTAATTTCTCCAGCATTTGTATGGGAAAATAGCATATATACCACTAATATTAAGGGTGGGGGAAAATCGCATGTTAAAATTATACATCTTCCATTTGGGTCAAACTTGGGAAAGTTAACCCCCTCGTATTTAATATAATTATTATTAACTAAAACTTTTTTGCTCAAATAAATACAAGCATATCTTCAGTAGATATTTTTAGTTTAATTTTCTACACACGTTGATATCAACAGTTGTTTAATATCTGTCATGAGCAACACAGAATTTAACCAGGACTTTTAATCGTCATTTAAAAAATGTGTATTTAAACGCGATGATAATTCTCTTGACAGATATTTAAGCACTTTTTTTAGCACCAGTATATTCTTTTAAGAACAGATGAAAGTTTTTTCGTCATAGAAACTGAAAAAATACTGAATTTAAGTAAGTTCCCTCTCATAGGACCTTAAAGCGTATGAAATTAGTTGTTCTTCACATGGATAACTTTTTATACTCACCAAAAACTCTGATTGCCGCTGAGCTGACAGCTTCCCCGAGTCTGTTCACAGCTCGCACAGTGTAAGTACCAGCATCTTCAGCCCGTAGGTGCAGTATGTTCAAGGAGACATAGCCGAAGTTGAAGATGGTGGTGATGCGCGAACCTTGAAACATCAAACATAGTCTCTCTTGAGTAATGAACATGGTGTGTGTATAGTAGGGTGTGTGCAAACCTTCGACTTAACTTTGAATGAGTTTTTTCTGTGGCCGCATTCTCTAAGGCGTCACTCTCCCACTATATTAGACTGCCAATTCAAGGAGATTGGGGTTCGAATCCCAGTCTGATGTACTTAGGGTTTTTTCCCCTAGATGGTTTTCCACTCTTTCTTCATGAAAATTCAGGTACACTTCCTCTACACTTCAACCTTCCTCCTCTCTAACCCATTAGAACATTAATACATATGCATACAACCTAAACAGGTACTAAGACATGTCGCTAAAAAATATTTGAATGGATTAAATAGCCAAACTACTATAGATGCTAGGTACAGTTATAGCAGCATCTAAATATTATATTCTTTAAAATGAAAAATGACACCAAGACACGGGTATTGAATCTGGGACCTTTAGATTAGTATGACAATGCTCATCCCACTGAGCTATTCAGGATCTGTCCTATGCCCAGGGTCAAAACTCTGCCTTAAAATATGAGTGAAGGATGACCCTGGCACGGGACAACTCCTGGATAACTCAATGGTAAGAGCATTGGCGTAATAAGTCAAAGGTTTCAGGTTTGATTTCTGAGTCCACTGTCCAGGTGTCATTTTTCATTTTAAATAATTTATTAACTTCAAATATTCAACAGCTTTGACTTTGATTTGAAATCATGATTCAGGATTTGAAAATTATTTTTATAAAGCTTCACACACACATATATATATAAAGCTTTCGATCATTTATTTCAGCCAAGACACCTTAAAAATGGAAAAGGTGTGCACAATTATTCCAGAAAAGTGTCCATGAAAATTGCAAAGGCGTGCACATTTATTTCAGCTGAGTGCCCATGAAAATTGCAAAGGTGTGCACATTTATTTCAGCCAAATGCTCTTTAAAACTGCAAAGGTGCGCACATCCTTCTTTCCCCTACTCATTAAAGCCATCCTACTTGCTCTAGCCTTGCCATTTATGAATATTGACAATAATACATCTGCCTCCACTAAACGCTACATGAGCTATCAATGTCGCAAAGGATGTCTGCTCCTAACATATAGAGTTTATATGATGGGTTGTGATGTCTCTCCACTCACTTGCTGTGATAGCTTTCCCGTCTTTGTACCACTCCACCTTCATGGTGGGGTCACTGACGGGCGTCAGCTGAGCCTCAAAGTGGGCATTGCGCCCCTCTTGTAGCTCGCCTAAATCATGGAGCGGGCGTATAAACGCCGGCCGCTGGGCAACTGTTTCCTCGACGCTCTCGGTCCGTTGGTACCGAGAGTAGTCCTCTAGTTGCTGAATGTACTGTAGACTGTCGGGGTGCTGGCTCGATTGCTCGATGCTTGAGCGCGCTGAGGAAAAACGTTCACTTTTAATAGTTTGTATGATTGAGCCAGTGGCTGCACAGTGACTATAGTATGATTCTGGAAGGCAAAAGTCTTTTAGAAAACACAAAAGTATTTTTAACGGAAAACAATGATAACATTTTAGTATATTATTATTGTTAATTTATAGGTATAGATAATATCAAAAGTGACAGCTGCAGATCACGTGACTTGAAAAATGAATAAGTGAAAGTAGATCTAGTAACTTTTTCTAGCTGTCATATAAGGCACTTCCTGTGAAAATTGGACTGTAACAATATCAACTCTTGGATTAAAATTGACAAGTTAAAGACTATAACAGTGAAAAGGTGAGCTTTGTGCTGGAATGATAAGACTCTCACCAATAAGATCAGGATTTGAACAATGACCAGCTGCACCATAGTCATTTTATCAGCAAATTCCTTTTTTTTAAATCCTAAATACATCTTAATTCTAATGCATTCTCTCTTAATAACCCTACTCATTAGGTTTTCTGTGAGTATTGAGAGCTATGAAGAATCTGTTAAATATAAAGAGGTGTATATATTTTATTTAAGCAGTGTGTACAATGTACACTCCACTTACCCTGAAAGGTAGCAGTCATTCCATTATGGCGTAGCTTAGGAGTTAGGCCCATAGTGTAATCCACTAAGGTAAGCTTGTCACATTTCAAAATAAAGGGTATATCTTAACCTAAAGTATACTGTGGTTATACCTGTCACACCAAGGAGAGCCTCGGAATCGATAGATCCAGAAGCGCTTGTAACACGGCAGACATATTCTCCGCTGTCCTCTAAAATAATGCTGATAAGATCGAGGGCTATGAAACCAAATCTGAAGGTTGTCGTAGCGCGGGAACCTGACACAAAGAGAAGACAAATATTATCGTAGGATTTTCAGAGCACTTTAAAAGTCAGATTTTAACCTCAGAACTGCCGGCAAGTGGGATATTTTTTTAACAAGATGGATTGCAATTTTATTATTCTGTTAATTTAGGGTAGGCACTTTTAAGTTACTGATGATAATGCTTGATGGCATAAGTATGTGTAAATTTTAGAGATGTGACTATTGAATCTTGTCACTTTCGAATTCCTAAAATCTTTAAGGTGGCCACCTCGTCAGAGATAAAGTATCAATTGCTTTCAGGCCCCACAGCTTAAACTACAATGGTCCATGTCGTTTTCTGGAACTAAGTACCTATTTATTATTTCAAAGCTTATACTACCTTTTACACCTTAACTTACAACTACTTTTGTCACGTCAATAAGAAAGAGAAGAATTAAGGATTAAGAAACTTCTTATCCCAAGGTAAAAGAGGAAAGCTCACTTCTAGTTCTTAAATATCTTGAAATTTTCTGTTACAAGCATATAAAAAATATCTATATTTGTTAAAAGAAGGCTAAAACTAGAGCCCTTTTTCATAAAGTGCAGTCTCATAGCTTCGCAAATATGCTTAAGAGGTCGTGGAAAATGAACTAATATCACATTTTCACACATTTTTTCCTATCAATTAAGGTTTTGCAAGCCTGGGTAAGCATGTTCTCAATTTAAATTTTTTAATCTAAATGAAATAATAGTTTTAGAAAAGGACTATGTAAAAATAAGAAAAATAATTATTATATAGGTATTTAAAGTCTCTATTTAGATAATTTTATTTTCATTGCCTTGTCATGGCATTGCAACTTCAATGGAGAATAATTCAAAATGGACAAAAAAATTGAATTAGTTTAGCAGTAAAAAATAGTTTTAGAGCTCTGTTACGTTATTAATGTGAAATTTGATATTAATTTTAATCATGTGTCAAGTTACCAAATGATTTATAAGTGAAACTCCTGAGTTCATCTAAATTAAATAGCCTATACTTATTATTGAGCTTTAAAAATTCATTTGTAGAGGAAGTTTGAAATTGATAAGCACACAAAACTTTCTAACTTGATCTCGAGATTTAATTATGAGCTCGGCTCGAAGCTTGAAATACGAATACTCGCAGAGCCCTACTATTTATGAAACTAAATATATAGGGTTTAAAGAAAAAGAGTCCTGCTGGAATTTTTCAACTTTATTTTGATATGAACCAAATTTTTAAACAGCGCATCATGGAATCAAATAATGTGTCAGACCTTAACGTCTGCACGACAATTTCTCACTTACTGAAGTGGCCCCCCCTAAGGATATTTGATACCAAAGGATCCAAGAAAATATCAGATTTGATTTTCGACAAAAAAAAAACACGCATTCAGTATTTGAATTGCTTATTGGCAGTTTCGCCTCAACATAATAATACAAAGAACTTAATAGACTGAGCTCAAAAGGTTCAATTAATGCTTAACTGAATTAATTTAAATTAGTTTAAATATTACACCTGTACACGGAATTGAACCACCGCCCAGGTAAAATTTTTCAACCAATTTAAATTAAATGAATTGTAGTCTCCCCCTTATGGAAAATGCTGTAGTAAGAATGATTTTCAATCTGTGTGTTGATATTCACTAATTGAATGTTAACATTTTGTTCTTATTATCTAATACTCTATTACATTTCTATTCATTCTAATGTTAATATATTTCCCGAGATTGATATTCTAATTCAATGATCTTAATCCGTAGGCACAATAAATATTGTGGTAGATTTCTGAAATATTTGGGTTTGTTGACCAGGGGGAAATTCAACCCCCACTCTGGTAAATACTATATGATACTGTATATATGCCAACTCACTTGCTTCCAGAGCTCTGCCATTGACAAACCAGTCGACGCGCATGGTGGGATCTCCAACTGGTTCGATCCTTGCTTCAAAGTGAACCCTGCCACCTTCGACCTGTGAGATGTTGTGCAGAGGTATGATGAATTGGGGTGGAGGATATATGCGGTCCTCCTCTGACAGCGGCACGTGGGGCTTGGCCCTCTCCACGTGGCGCAGATAGATTACTTCAGGGCCTGGCGTGAGCCTATCAAGAACAACAGGTATACATGCCAGGCCGTAGATACCTAATATTTCTTAGGGTGAGGTTACACTAGAAAATGTTACTATACCTTTAACCAATATAAGTTTTTATATGTAACCATGAATCCCACCCCCTTTTCTATGCCATTGTATACAAGAGAGGGGAGGAGTAGATAGCAGAAAGTGTTGAAGGTAGAAGAGAATAATGGAATCAAATAAAGAAGGAAGAATGGTGGAAGGAAAGAGGGAAATGGAGGAATTTCCCTAAAGTGACTCAGCCATAGGCTGTAAACGATGTAAACGTCAAAGTGGTGTTAAAAAAAGAATATTTTAATGGCTCAAACAGATATTTAATGCAAATGGGGCTTATAAGTGTGATAATTGCCAGAAAAAAAACCTCATAAAATAGTATGAATGATTTCAAATTTTCAAACATCATTTAATTCCCCTTTAATAATTTATTCCATCAGAAACAAATTTGCAATTACTTATCATGTAAAATACTCCACTGATAACTATAGTGGTAGTGTAGGGCGCGCGAGAAAAGGACAGTGTTTTGTAGTTTCTATAGCGAAACATTTTTTAGACAAAATAAAGCAAATATTTCTCCAGTATAAACATAGAGCTTCATTTTCTTCACATTGTGACCTCAACAGTTGTTGAATATATGTCAAGGATGTCCTGAAATTTAATGATAACTTTTTCTCTTAACTTAAAAAGTTTCTCAACAAATGCCGCTTTGCTCATGACAGATATTCAACAGTAATTACTGTTGATACCACCATTTGAAGAAAATAAACTAAGTTTTTACTGGAGAAATATTCATTTTGGCCAAAAACTGCGTTCCATAAAAATGGAAAAAACGCTTACCTCTTCTCTCGTGCCCTTTACACACCCACCTTAAACAAAATGGCCAGCGCTATTTTAAAAAGATTAAAAATTTTCAAAAATCAGTCATGAGGTAACTACCCTTAATTTTAGGGCTAGAATCTAAACTACAATTCGGCCATGTGTTATGATCATATAACATCTCAATATTAATTTTGAACAAAATACACTAAACTGTTTTGCTTCTTGCCCAAGGTACCAACATGCAAAACGACAGTTTTTTCCCCCCAGTTACAATCATTTATCTGTATAATAAAGTAACAAGATTGTTAGATAAAATTGCAATGTTTCTTTAATTATTGTTTATTAAATTCTAGCCTATGCCCATTGGTCACGAGGGTTAAGGTTTCAGTCTCGTATAGTTTGGCAGGCCAGTGGTGGAAAGGCTAGGAGTTTGAATCGTGGCCGGGTTTACCGAAATGATTTTTCCTAAATGGTTTTTCCCCATCACTACTCACTCAGGTTCGATGACCTTGATAGGTCTAGGCAGGTTGAGGCGCCACGGTTGCGAGACAGACTCCTTGGGCGTTTCCACAAAGAGTCTGGCGCGGGTGGCAGTGGAGCCTGCGACGTTTTGGGCGGTGCACTGATACCAGGCCGCATCCGACGCCTTGGCTCGTGGGATGTCGAGGGTCGAGGCTCCACTGTCTACAGCGATGTGCACATCAGGACCAGGCACAATCGGGGCGCCATCCTGTCGCATTCACACGTTAATTTTATAGGTTATATAAAAAAAATAAGTGCCTATGGCCACACTTAAAGTGGTTTTTGAATAACTAATATTGTGACTTCAAACTTAAAATTTGATTACTTGTAGACTCTTATGCTAAGCATTTGGAACTAGAATGGTTTTCTAAGTGTGTAAGTTTTTTCCTCTTATCCACCTTTTGATCATTATTGAATCCAGCAATTTGGTAATAATTGGTTTTTACTTTAATAACAAGTTTAATTAAGTATTAATCAGCCCCATGGTATACTGGTCAGCACTACCAACCTAAGAGTTTCGGCCTCGATTCCCAGATGGTGGGTTATTTTTCCTGAAAGGAGAATCATCTCAACAATTACCAGGGTCTGGTTGATTAGGATTCAGTTAGGTTAAGAGTGTCTACTCATTTCCCACCCTCATATTCACTATAATCATCATCTCATCTCATCAGGACATGAGACAAGCCTCCACGGAAAGAATATACGATCAGTGCATTCCGGCATCCCTGGGGCAACTAACTGTACATTAGTACCAGTTAATCTTACCACAGACTAGGCTACGAGTAATGTATCCCAGACAGGCATATATATATAAATACAAAATCCCTAGACACTTACATCCGGAAACTTATGCTGATACCATTAAATTGTGTTCAAAGTTTCGGCGTAAAGGGCAAAGCTGTCAAGCATGCGTGTAAAACATGTTGCATAAGATTTAGATGCACGGCACTGAACATAAAATAATGGCAAGCACTTTCTGTGATATAGGACTGTTAATGATTGATGACCCTCAGAAGGTATTCACATTTCTAGATGGACTGGTGTGTTGTTTACTATTAATTGTGGTATGTTTTGCTGACATGCTCCAAGATGTCAAGGTGAGTAATGCAGTGCGCCTAACTCCTATGCAGCTTGTTGTACATGCATGCTTGAACAGCTTTACTCTCCCGGCGCTGTACGCTGACATTATGAACACAATTTAATGGTATTAGCATAGTTTGCTGAATGTAAGGGTAAAGGAATTTTGTATTGCTTTTGGTTCAAACAAACTATATGTGCAGATTGGGCTATGAGTTTCCGAACACCCGGTATATATACATTATTGACGGTATCCCCTGTGGTATTAGTATGCGTATACTGACCTTCTGCCAAGTGATTCGTGGGGCAGGGGTGCCGACGGCTCGTGCGTTGAGAACCACGTGCTCCCCCTCCTTTACATTGACTGTGGTGAAACGTTCCACAAACTTAGGAGCAACCACTTGCTCCTTCTCAATAACAACCAAATTACACTGGAACAAGAGCACACATGGGGGTTAGTAATGCAAAGTTTTTTTTATTTATTTTTTAGAGCCGTGTCTTACTGTCTGCAGGTTGAACTTAGATAAAGTGTAACTGCCTTTGCGGGGAGATAAATAGAGTGGAAAACCAATTTTAAAAACCCACCCACTGTACGTCAAGTAGCGATTCAAACCTCGATCTCCCCATCATCGGCAGTCTAGTCTTAGCAAGAGAGTGACGCCTTAGACCATGTGGCTACCGAAGCAGGTGAAACAAAGTTGGGGAGTAAAAATTTTATAGAGCAAAAACAATCTGGATTATTCCTCTAGGAGTAAGATTGTTTGATCAGAATTTGGCAATGATATCTCGGTATATTATTTTATCTAAAGTTGGTGGTTGTACATTTAATATGGCACACATTAAAGGCATATTTATAGCATAAAAGTTTAAATAAGATGGCTGAAGAAGCTAGCCATATCTGTAAAACATTATTTATAAATGTGTCTGTCTTTACATCATTTTGTGTGATTGGCAATGAATCCTTACTTAACTTAAATAGTAAACAAGAGACACTACAATACTTCAATAGTAAGACTTTCAATTAATAAATACACAATTCAAACATTTCAAATAATTTGTAATGCTTAGGTTATTCAATCAAAGTTTTACATGTGCATAGTGTGGCACCTTGGGGTGTCTGTCTACTGAGTTAAGGGTCCCTGAGTTTGATCCCTGGCATGGCTAAAAAATGTATCATTGGTGAAATAAGGTTTTTTTCGTTTCACAGTGTTGAATTATAAGCCAGGGGCTATGTGTGGGTCTATTTTTAGATAGTTTATAAGTTGTGTTGCTGAAATAATCAGTCGGTTCAGCAAATGCATGTTAAATAACTCAAATAAATGGGGGGACGAAATACACAAGCATGAATGTTCGATTATTGTATGTTACAGATACCTTTTAATATCCAAAACAGTATATTAACTAAGCATTAGAGATGTTGATTGTTCAACGTTTTGAAAACCTTTGCTTGGTTTCAAATTATATCAACTTTGACTTGATTTCAAAAAATAATTCCGGCTTTGACATTTATGAAGCTCCATTGATCAAATTATTTGGCAGCTTAGATACACATTTATGTTCAATTAATTGCCATTCAGAGTCTTTATGTACATTATTAATAGCTATTCATATGAAAAAATCAGAGTTAATTGCATATTGTGATTATTTAACTCAATTTATTAACTGAGAAAGAAATATTATTATAAAGTGTGTAAAACATTTACAAAATGATTTTAATGTATGAAATTAAAATTAAAATAACATATTTTGGCCAAAATAAAAGAATTACATAAACCTTTAGAGTTTGATTCGGTTTCGAGAATATTTCATATATTTGATTCGGGTTTGTTTCGAATTTAAAAAGTGTAGTTTACACCCCTACAAGGCACCGTTACTTTCCAAATATGTGACTCATGAAAGAAAAACTTTTTCACTTTTGAAGTAGTCCCTACATAATTTAATTTGGAATGAGTAACTAGAACCCATGGAAGGCCAAACACATACATGCAATGTTATTGTTGGTGTGTACCTGAAAAGACGTCTCGCCCGTCTTGTTGCGAGCGACACACGTGACCACACCATTGTCCACACGGTTGACGTTGGTGATCATGAGCGCGTGGTTCCCGGACTCATTCACCAGGATCTTGTGAGTTGCGTCATTAGACACGGGCCTCCCATTGATGTACCAGGTGACTTCAGGGTAGGGGCGTCCGGTCACGCGGCAGTCGAAGCGCGTCATCTTGCCCTCGGTGACTTCACGGTCGGCGGCCACGCGGATAAAGTTTGGGGCCAGCGTCTTGCTGCTGTCGGTCGAGTCGATTACAGTACTGCTCTCCACGCGAGTAGATTTGAGCGTCGACTCCCTGTAAAGAATTTTTTTTTAGCAAACACTCTAGTATCGTTACTTGCTACCATTGGCTTAAATTATAAAACTTAAGAGGAATAAAATTTTGAACAACTTTAAAGAAAAATATGTCTTGTTGCAGATAGTGGGAATCTAACTGTTGCCTCCTATGTCAAGAGTCGAAAACACACCACATACAGTTAATCAAGTCCCTGATCCACGCCTTACAATGCATCTAGGTTCTACACATATTTACAGCATTATTACAGGTATGGTAAAATTAGTTTTTAGAGGAAGTGAGCTCACATTTGTGAAACAGGAGAGTGGAAAAACCCTTTGGGAAAATACACCTTTATACACTCAACCTATATTTGAACCCCAATTTCCCCATCATCGACAAACCAGAAAAGAGAATACTGATACCCTTGTCTGCACGCCCACCATTGCAAGGGCTAACCATGTTATTAAAGTAAGATGGAAGGTCACATAGTTTTAAGGTCTGTATTTTTTATGTCAAGATTTTTTAGACAAAATAAATAAATATAATTTTAAACAGATGTATCTTAGTTTGTGTACACATGGTAATATCAACAGTTTTTTATTATCTGTAATGAGCATTGCAGGATTTTAACAGAAACTTTTTAAATGAAAAAAAAAGATATTATTCAAATACGGCTCTGTTCTCAACAAATAGCCAAGAGCTGTCATGATTACTAATATAAATGCAAGATTTAACTAGATGTATATAGAAAAACAATATTAACACATCAGAAGGGTTCACCTCCCAGTAAGAAGACCTCAAGTCCCACCTACATCTAGTGCTCCCAATAGTGAAAAACATTAACTTTCAAGGTCAATGACCCAATATTTCCCGACACCTTCCCTGGGATCCCCCCAATGATATATTACCCCTCCCCTTCTTACCTTGAGGTCAGTGACCCTTTATACATCATCATAATGTTAAAATCCTGTCCATATGATTTTCTGCCCCCTCCCCCTCTTAAAGTGGTAAAAATTACAACTTCCTGAATGCAACATGTGGTCTTATGTTACTAGACTTTCTTCGCCTCAAAGTTATCTATCGACTAAACACTAATAGCTTGTAAACACCTTAGAAAAATAATACTAACTTTTGGGAATCATATAATCCATCTTGGGTTGTAGACGGCTCGACAGCCAGGTATGCAGACGATACAACACAACCTGAATTCAGAAATAAAAATATTATATAAAAAGAATTAATTATAGTAATAATAATTGAATTTCTCTGAATATGTAAGAAAGCTCGTACAGTTATAAGTACATGAAAGCAAATCTTGGGAAATGTAAATTAACTATAAGTTACAGATAAAGCCACATCAAGCATTATATTCATAAAAATTTGAAAATGACACCTGGACATGGGAATCAATTGGGAGATTCCTGGTTCAATTCTTATGTCCGAGTGTAAATTTTCAAATTTACAAATATGATGCTTGGAATTGCCCATTTATCGTTAGAAGAAGCTGAGAAACTTTAAAAGTACTGATATTTGTTCTAAAGATAAACCTTTCTTAATGTTTAGAAAACAGTTATAAAATTGAAACTATAATAAAACAGGAAAATTAAAAACAACCTGTAAAGTCTGGTAACGAATGAACTTTGTTACAACAGAATTTTATTAAATATTCCGTTTTCGCTAAGTTTATTTACTCAATATGTTATTTCCTTGATAAGCGTAAAATATGGCACTTGTTATCCATAACAGACAAATTAATTCAGTTTTTTTTACTAAAACTAAGCATATGAAAATAGAATTTCCCTGAAATTGTCTAGAGTTTCAGAGCAAAATCCTCAACCACTTTTAACTAGGATGAAATTAATAAACAAAATGTTTGTTTACATTGGTTTTATTGTTCTTACAAAATGCTTAGCATCTGGGACCATACTTTTAGTGAACTTCAAATTTGTCATTTTATACATAGTGAAAATTGAATTTTAGCTCCATCAAGAATGAAACTAAATTTACTCATAGTTGTGCATTGTTGATGTCTGAGTCATGATGACTCATGTATGGTTGATTTATGAGTTATGATGACTCATGTATGGTTGATTTATGAGTCATGATGACTCATGCATGGTCAATGTACGGGTCATGATGACTCGTGTATAGTCGATGTCTGAATTATGACAATGCAATGATATTGATTATGCCTAAGGTGAGTTTGATTATTATAGAACATTATTTGTATTAAAAGTATTTCAAGTTGATTGTATATAAAAGATCTATGAAAAAAAACACCATAAACACGAAGATAAATTCTAAATAATATCGATGTTTTTATACTAGATAAACTACACATGTGAGGCGGATAAAAAGTCACCTTGCGGGTTTTCTGCGAGGAGCGTGTAGTGACCAGAATCCTCCGAGTTGACTGCGGCTACTTTGAGGGAAGCGATCTGGCTGGAGTAAGAACTCTGGTGCTTCTGTGAGTTTACAATCCTTTGGCCATTCCTGAACCAGGTCAGCTGGAACAAATAATAAACAGCTTGTTCAATACTGGGGAAATTTAACGCACATTACTAAATTTATATTTTTTATCCAAATAACCCCTAAAAATGGTTAAAAAATACTCCACGGTATCAGCCTGTAATCGAGTCATACTGAATGAGCGGCTATCGTCTGTTGGCGAAGATAGTGTCAATTTTTGTGTATAGAGGGTAGTATGTGATCATCACAACGAGCTCTCTGGTCATTAATCTCAGTTTTTCGGATCAAAGCCACAGCTTTTTCATTCAAATAGCTCCTTATTTGTCTTCATGAGGCCAAGTTGACCCTTTTACAGAAGCCAATATATATTATTTTTTTATTTTGAAGCTAAACTTTCACCAATTTTCTTGAAGATGGAAATTAAATTTGGCTATGGATACAGCCATCAGTAACTACATCTTTCGACTAAACCGAATACATTTGAGCAAATTAAACCGTTTCTATTCCCATGTACAGGGGTAATTTTTTTACTTTATTTGATTTAATTGAAAAATACAACTTTAATGCTGTCATCACTATGATTGTTGCAACAAATATTTAAAATATGCAATCCTTATTAAATGTCAAAAATAATATAACATAATCAAAATAATAGAATAATTCCTTATTATGTTTGAAAATTGCTAAATAGTAAAATCTATTAGAAAAAAATACTAGCAGTATGTGAGTAGGCATTTCTCACTTAATAAGAGTCGAGTTTGAATAAAAATAGAGTTCTATACGAGTTTGATTTTTTACAGAGCAGTGCTTGTAATACAAATATTTCAAATTGATTTTCTATAAATATCCATGAAAAAACCATAAATAAGAAAATACATTTTTAAAAATATCTATGTTTTGTGAAACAATTTGGATTTTTTAATTAAATTTGATATACCATAGTTGTATTACCTATTTTATTTTTAGTCGAACAAAGGGAGTACTCACTATGGAATCATATCTTGAATTTGAATCAAATTAATGAAACTCAAATTTTCAATTTTATCTCAAAAATTTCAAGGTTTGGAAAAATTTTTAGGCCGAGTTCTATAAGCTACTAAAACTCAAATAAAGTTCGGATTCTGGAATTTTTACACACCATAAAAATACCCTAACTTGTGGTTAATTCCCAACCACCTTGTAAAGCTTGAGACGTTTGTCAGCTCATCAGAATCACTGCTCACCCTTGGTTTGGGGTTTCCTGTAATCTTAGTCTGGAATGTGGCGTCAGATCCCTCGACAAGTTTAGAATTTCTGGGTTTCTGGGCGATCTGGGGTTGAGCGATCGGTCCCAGGGATCTGTCGACCGTCGTCGAGATGTGTATGTCTGTCTCGTTGACATAGCGACGCGTAAGAGACTCACGGAACTCCACCTCGCGTAGCAGGCGGTATTCGAACGTGTCCACTTTGAAGTCCTTCGAGACAAAAACACATTATAAATATTAGTTTTACGCGAGCAACAACAAGTATATTAATTTTAGTTTTAGTCAGGTATGAGCTGCTTCGGTGGTTGAATGGTCTAAGAAGTCGTCACTCTCCCAATAGACTAAACCGCCGACTACGGGGAAATTGGAGTTCGAATCCAGGTCGAGTGTAACAAAGGTCACTTTCCAAAATGTTTTTCCACTCTTCCACCATGCAAATTTAAGATAACTTCTCTTAAACACTACCTTCCTCATCCCTGGCACATTAGCGTAATTACATATGCATATATACCAAAAAAAGTAGTGTATCAAGAGAGGAATCAAATTAACTAATCATAATCTTTATTTTATCTATAAATCTTTAATCAAATCTCATAAAATAATTGCAAGCATAAAAGATTTACTTTACTACATTAATTATTAAGTTACTATAGAAAATTAAAATAGTGACTTGATGTTAAGATTTTTTGTTATAATAGTATAAAATTAATTATATGTGCTCTGGTTGTTAATATTTTACTGTAATTATGTTGTAATATAAGAGCTTAAAATTAAATTCTCACCCAAAATATAAGAACAATAATTTTTATATCATGAATCCGATAACTTCTTGAATCTTCTAGTCTCAAATATCATTAAGGATTAGAGGGATTCTAGGATTTAAAGGTCCTATCCCCATTTTCTTACTATTATATCTAACACAAGACCTAATAATTGCATAATTTGAAGGTAAGATATATGGAAGTCGATTTAGAGTAAATGCATACAATGATACATATTAATATTGTGAGTAGATGGTAAAAGCAAAATTATATACGTAATGTAGAAAATTACCCCCAAAGCACCTGAGAGAGAGATTCAAACTTCGACCTCATCATCGGTAATCCAGTTTATTGAAAGACTAACATCTTAACCCATGGGACTACTGATGCGTGTTACAACAAAAATAAAATAATTTCAATAAATTTTTAATCAAAGTAGGCCGAGAAACTAAATCAAAATATAAGTGAATAATAAATCAAAATAATAAAGCAAACCAGTTTTGTGGGAGCACAAATTAGTGTTCGGCTTATAATCCTGCAATGTTGCGAGCGGTGTTCTTCTCTGACTTGTAAACTTATCCAAGAGACATTGTGACCTATTTGATTATGTGACCTTACCTCCTCTACAGTGTGTCCATTAGAATATGATGAGGACACTTTCTTCTGAAAGGACTGTGAAGTGTGCGTCTTCTCAGAGCTCAGGAAGGTCTGTCCGTAATCTTTCTGGGGGGAAGGCTGCTGGGCCACCTGACCCATGCCTGCTGACACACATGGAAACAAGGTTGTTTAAGTGTTGATTTTTAAATCCAAATGACACGCAAACATGCTTGACAGCACCAATGAGCTCAACTTTTAATAAGTCTTAAATCATTCAGACTTTATACCTCTATTTAACACCATATGTAAATTACATTTTGACACCATTATGAATTGAACCAACATTTCTCAGAGATGGTAAGAAGTGGTCATGGACATTGGATGTAAGAGAGACCAGGGAAGGGGAGGCCATGGGAATGAAGTTTGTGAGGAGCATGTTAACTGTCACGAGCAGAAACAAGATTAGGAATGAAGTTATTCGGGAAAGAGTGGGGTTACATGGAGTAAATGAGACAGTAGGCTGTAGAGGAAGAAAGACTGAGATGGTATGGGTATGTAATGAGGATGTAAAAAGAGAGGATGCCAAAGAAAATGAAGGAGATAAAGTATGTATGAAAAAGATGGCAAAGGAGACCAAGAAAGAGATGGGATGAGCAGTTAAAAGAAAGTGTGCAAGTGAAAGAGTATTGGAAGCAAATAAAGAAAGAAGAATACTGGAAATAAAGAGGAAGAAGGAGGAATTTTATTGAAGTGACATTGCTGAAAGAATGGAAACAGTTGATGATGATTATGATGAGTATGAAATGTAAAACCTGCATGACCTTGACCATAAACTAGGCTTATGCTCTCTCTAATGACATATTTTAACAATGAATGTAAGTTTTTAAATATATATTAATTCAAAGCAGGAATGTGTGAGGCTGCATTTTAGGTTTTTTTATAAGGCTTTGCAAACCCTTAGTTCAAAGGGTATGGAATGATTATTGCAAGAGGAATTGAAATGTAATTTGACCTGAGCAAGGAATGGTAAACTATTCTGCAATAAAAAAGCAACCTCAGATTTACAATTCTGAGTTTCAAAATGAGAAACAATAGGCTCTGGTCAATGCTTCTGTTATGAAAACGTTTTAATTTAAAACAACATCGTCATTAAAAGTTTCCAACCTGTAGCCAAGTCAATTTAATAAAATGATTCCATATTCCTGTATCCTTCCACCATTTTCCTTCCTTTAATCTCTTCCTTTCACTCACACACTCACTGTAATCTGCTCTTCCCATCTCTTTCTTGATCTTCCTTACAGTCTTTTTACTATATACTTCATCTCCATCATTCTCTTTGGCATTTTTTCCTTTTCCTTCCTCAATACATTTTCATACCTTCTCAACCTTGCTTCCTCTACTATATCATTTACTCTCTATACTCCCATTATTTTCAGATAACTTCATTCATAATAATGTTTCTCCTCGTAACAGCTAAAACGCTCCCTACAAATTTCATTCCCATGGCCTCCTCTTTTCTAGTCTCTCTAACCATTTCTGCCCATGTTTTTACAGCGTATGTGACCATGGGTAAGAAATACATCCTACAACGAACTTCTTTACACTTCAAGGACACTTCTTTTCTGCAAAGGAGGTCTCTTACATAACTATAGAACAACTCCCCCTGCTGCCCTCTACTTATTAGATCCTCTCTTCGCCTCAATCACACCTCCAAGATATTTTACACTTTGTACCTTTCATTTAAATACCACATTATCTCACATATAAATCTAAATCTGGTGTAGTAATAAGAGACGATCTTGATACATATTGAATCGTCTGTATAGTATTTGTTGAATCAATGCTCACCTTCAGGTTGTATATAGACTGAGCAGATGGCTTCACCGTATTGGTTGCGAGCCGTGCATGTGTATTCCCCCTCATCGCCAGGGCCAATAGAGTTGATGAGCAACGAAACTTTGCCAGTCTGTTCTTCATACTTCATTTTGTACTTGTTTGATTCTGTATTAACAAAGATAAATAGTTAAATCCACTAATTTTTTTTCTCTCTCTTTTGAATTCATATATTTTATTGTTTAAAATCATGCCACCCATGTAGAGTTTAAAGAAATAGGCTAATCTAGTTAGGCCTTTTTGTCAAAAATAAGTAAAATATTCCTTCGGTAGATATGTTTTTTTATCATTTTCTACACACGGTAAGATCAACAGTTCTTTGATTTCTGTCGTAAACATCATGGGAATTTAACAGGACTTTTCTCTTCATTTAAAAAGTTTTGGATTCAATTCTAAAATACCCATTGACAGATATTCAACAACTATTGATATCACCATGTGTAAATGTATCTAATGAAGCAATATTTTATTTATTTTACCCAAATAAAGTTTTTAGTATTACAAACTGTAAAATTATTGACCTTATCTTGTGTTCCCTTAAGTAATGTCCCATAACTAAGAGACTACCTGTAAACATTTGTGTATGAATTCCTGTCAATAATTTCAAGTGTAAATTTACCAAACCGTACACGAGGGGTTTGGAGTGCCCTTAAAGCCAGAGGTACCAAGGCAATTTTTTTTATACCCAATTGATTTTAATTAATGTGACTTTTCCTAGCTCCATTTAGGGTTAAACCTGTAACAATCTGATCCTAAAACATTAATTTATCATTTTAGTGAAACCCAAATGTTTGCTCCTGGCAGGAAAAAAAAAAAACCTGGAACACTTGGGTGATCATTAAAGATGTACAAATTAAAAAAACATATCAATAAGCTCTCACCGAAAAGAGGTGCGCCTTTTCTGGTCCAGGAAACAGTTGGTTTGGGGTTCCCCCGAACTTTGCCCTCGAAGAGAGCATTCCCACCCTGTGCAAAGCGGGCATTTCTGAAAATCTGTTCGAATTCGGGGGGAGAAATATCTCCTGGACGGCCACTGAAGCTGTAACCAGAGGAAACGACAGACATTCAAACATCATGTGTGTGTGTGTGTGTGTCTTATGTGTACACTTCAATTTCCATAGGAAGAACCTTATCTGACGGCTATAAAAGTTACTATATCTACTTTCACTTATTCATATATCAAGTCATGTGATCTCCAGCTGTCACTTTTGGTAGATACTATCAATACCTATAAAATAGCAATAGTAAAATAAATAAATATCCCATACAGAGAAAGGAGGTTTTACTTAAAAGAGATATATTATACGTTCGCATCCATTGTAAACTTCCTATGCTTATCCTTTATGTTATTACTTTTATATGTTCCTATTTAATTGTCCTATTATTCTTTGCCACTTTACTATCTTTCCCTTTTGGTATTTTTTGATTTCTTCTTTGGGAAGTTGCGTTGCATGGTCCACAGTCCTTACTAATAAGTCTCGATAGGCTGAAACCTAGATTGGTAACAATCGATTTTCTTTAAGGGGCAACCATTACCTCTTTGTCCAATGGCAGCAATGTAAAGTGTGAACTGTGTTCTTCTTTTTGCTGTAAAAGCCATTTTGTGTTTGTTCCCTTTTATATGTTTTCTATCTGCCTTTCCTGAACCTTCTTTCAAATATAACAATGATAATATGGTAAAATGCTACCAATATTGACCACAAAAATATTTGTATTTTCTAATAGGTCCTTCCCTTTTAAATTGGACTATACAAGTATGCGGAGAGCACCTGTAACCTCTGTTTATTGCGGAATGTAGCAAGTTTACCTTGGATGGTTCCACCATGGCTATATTTATAAGATAAGGTCATAGTGTAATCTGTCAAGGTAGAACTGTTACCTTCCAGGGTAAACAAAGTGTACTTATCATTTGAATACAAATCTTATCCCCACCGTGGAACTTTGTGAATGTGTCGCGGTTCTTAACCTTCAAAATTCAAACCTGTATATCAATGCCCCCAAAAACCTCTCACCCGACTCCTTTACGCTAAATAAAACACCCCAATTAGTTTGTATGTGACATATAATGAGCATTTAGAGTCAAGAAATTATTCGCACAGAGGCATTGCTAGCTTTTAGTTATTAGAGAGAGAAAGAAGGGGCCGGGGGTTTAAACAAACCCATTTTCACTTTAAATTATGAAATGAAAATTTTCCTGTATAAAATAAATAACACAAATAATATGATAATGGAATACATTCTACATAGGTCCTGCGGGAGTAAAATATTTATAATATTAAGAGTGTAAATTTTGAGATGATTATTTAAGGTGATGGGGAGAGGTCGTATCCTTCCTGTGCCCCCAAAATAACGACACCCATGCCAAAAATCTGTACATGATTGGTAAGAGTTTGGAAAATACTAGAGAATAACAATAGGTTTTCTCTAATACATTTGTTAAAAAAAAAAATCAATGTTTAGTGTTTAAATATCTTTTCCAAGGAGTACATGTCAAGAAACACAAAAAAATACTTTCTATCTAAAAACCAATTATTTTCTTTGAATAATATCCAACCAACTCCTTAAAAAATTCTCTTTTGCCAAACAAAACGTTTACATTGAAACAAATCATTGTCACGTATATTTTTAACCAAGATGTTTATTCAAAGAGAGAAGTGTTTGTATGATTCATGTACCAAGACCTGTAGGAGGGGAAAGCAAATGTCTGGCTGGACTTCAAAAACGAAAGATTTTTTTTTTTTTTAGAACTACTGAAACTAATGTTTTCTATGATACCCTAGAACACTAGGTAAATGTGATTACAGTCCACTTTTAATTAGGAAGGACCTTACCTTAATCTTGATGCTTTATGTGCCGGGTGCCCCCAAAATCAAAAAACTTGAGTCCTGCAATTATGTGTGTCTATACCTGGACACAGCCAAAATGGTTTTATGGATTTCGATCAAGCCTGGTAGGCCTATTTAGAATCTATATCTTATATTGTGATTTGGATGTTATCTCTAAATTAAGGATAGTTTACTGATAACTGATTTATTTAAAATTTGAAATATTTCAAAAATGGCTGCAATGATGTTGTTCAAAATAGGTTTCTGCAATTTGTTCTGCATGAGAAATAAATACTAATTTCATTTTTGTTAGAAAAAAAAAAGTTCATTAAATTTTGAGGTTAGTTAAATGATAAATGATTTTTGAAAGTTTGAATTTTTTTTAGTGGCATTTTTACCATTTTGTTCAAAAATGTATAAATGAAAAATCTTTCAATTTAACATGTTTTTTTTCATAAGGAAAAATTATTTGAGGGTAGCTAAGTGATAAAAGAGCTGGATTTATTATAGTTTTCTAACTACATTGGACTAAATTAAAAATTGTATATTATGTTTGTGTCTTGATATTTATTTTTATTTCTCACTAAGAAAGTAGGTAAATCATTTATTTTGCTACCCGCCTCGGTGGCGTAGTTGGCTAACGCGCTTGTCGTGTTGAGCTCGACTGCTGAGGACGGGGAGATTGAGGTTCAAATCTCGGTCGGGTGAACTGGGGGTGGTTTTTCCTAAATGGTTTTCCACTCTCCCTCCACGCAAATGCGGGTTCACTTCCTCTATTTCAACCTTCCCAATTCCTAATCCATTAGAGTAATTAGTACTTAAAGCGTATAACCCAAACGGGTAGTAAGACGTGTTGCTAAATGAAATTGTAATTTATTTTGTTTCTTAAATAGGTAACTAAATGGGGGAAAAAACCTTGTTTTTTAATCTTCTTTACAAGACATATTATTTTTAGTACCTAATCATAATGGGATGTTCAACATGTGCAAAGATCAAGGAAATTGTGTCAAATTTAGTCAACTCTCCCGCCCCCCCCCTCCCCCGCCCCCTTCCTCTCATTCCCTCCACCCTGTGGATGAAATAAATATTTACACAAGGGAAAGAGTAAGTATTTGAACATCATAGAGGAAACAGTTTAAGGAAGGCGTGATGAGGGGGGAAAGGGATTGAGCCCCAGCTGAAAGTCGTGAGTTTAAATATAGTCCTCCTCCGTGTGGCTGTTGAAATCCCGGACCTGGCAAGAAGCGGCTCAGTGCGTGGGGGGTTTAGTGGTCCCTTGGGAGGGACGCGCACGAGACAGTCCTGCTATGATGGAGGGGCTTTAACTACCTGTACCGAGTACTGTTGGGAGACAGAAAACAACACTTTATAGGGGTTTTTTTTCTCTCTATTATTTAACAAATGCCATCAAGTTTAGTTCACTCTGAGGACGCTAAAAGCAGAAACTTTATCAAATGACCCACTCCAATGGCTATTATGGTCTAAGGCACTCCCTCTTGCAATAGACTAGACTGTCAAAGATAGGAGGATTGGAGTTCCAATTCTGGTTGGATGTACTGAGAGTGGTTTTTCCTAAATGGCTTTCCACTCTCCCTCCATACAAATGAGTGTATACTTCTTCTAAACTCAACCTTCCTCAGCCTTAACTCATTAGTATAATTAGCGTGTATGTGTATAACCTGAAAAGGTAGTAAGACGCGATGCTAATATATATATATATATATATATCAAATGAGCTACAATAAAGCGATAATAGCAATTCATGTTTTTTTCTCCCACTCATATATCAACTACAGCGCTTGGTGGTTGAACATGTTACTAACGTCAAGTATGATGAAGAACAGATCTGTTAATACCTCCATATAAAACATCCCCTTCCCCTGGGGTTCAACGATCTAAACATTTTACCAAAAAAACTTTTATTTTTGATGGAATAAGGATGATAATAGTAGCATTTTAATGTAAATGTACCCGCATTTGTGTAGAGGGAAGGTGAAAGGTTGCTTAGAGAAAAACTACCTTTCGATACACCCGACAGGTATTCGAGCCTTCACCGGCAATCCAGTATAATATGAAACTGACACCTTACACCATATAACCACTATTGTGGGTGTCTGTAAAAGAATATCTGGCCTAGCTGTCCTCTGTAGATTGTATAACTTTCCAACTGTACAAAGGCTAAAAGTCACATTTTTCACATTAAAACTCACAAAAAAAAAGTGAATAAAGAGGGGGTTTCATTTTAGTTAAGTTTACAGACATCAATAGAAACATATTTAACTAAATTCCAACCAAATTAAATAGTTAAAAAAGGAAACCTTTACAGGGTAATTGGAACAACTGCACATGGTAATTGTAACATCTGTACACTGAAATTGAAACTCCTGTACATGGTAATTGAAACACCTGTACAAAATTATTAAAACACCTGTACAGGCTAATTGAAGTACCTGTACAGGATAAATTAAACACCTGTACATGGTAAATGAAACATCTGTATAGTGAAATTTAAACACCTGCACATGGTAATTTAAACACCTGGTCATGGCAATTTAAACACATGTACACAGTAATTGAAACACCTGTACAATGGAAATTGAAACACCTGTACAATGGAAATTGAAACACCTGTACAATGGAAATTGAAACACCTGTACATGGTATTTGAAACACCTATACACAATAATTAAAACCTGGGACTTTTTCTTGGTGTACCAATGTGCTAACCCAAAGATTTTTGTTTTGATTCTCGTATCCAAGTGTCATTTTTCAACTAACTTATATTTAATTTCATTTCTTTTTTAAAAAAACATGTGGACCAACAGTGTATGAATCATAAAACAGATATTGCGGTCCTAGAATATTTCTGGCTCAGTTTCAACAAACATATAACCTTCTCTATCCGCGTGACAAATACATCTGTTGAGGAATTTTTGGTAGATTTTAAGGGGGAAGAAGAGGGGAGGTAATGTTAGGTGGGGTTAATAATTTGTTCACAAAACCTTCTGTCAAAGAGTTTAAAATGTTAGTTTTAGTGTTATGATGGTAATGACAGGTGAAAAATGTAAATACTACTTACATGGGCTGTGACTGAATGACGATACCTCCTTGTACTGGAAAAAAAGAAATATGAATATTAAATATGAAAACAAACAAATTATTTTTAACAATATCTTATATAGCTATACAGTATGTGTGTGAGTGTGTGTTTGTATATGTGTGTATGTATGTGTGTATTCTAATGTAATGTATATTTATGTATATGTAATTTATATTTCAATATGTATATAGATTATATAGTCCTAGATTTATTGATATTGGTGTATAGATATAGAAGTATATGGGTACATATAATTATATGTATTCTATATATAGGTGTATACAATACATATATATATATATTTATAAATACGTGTACAGATATATAGGGACGGGACTTTTGAATTCTTAAGGATATTAAAGGATTTGAGAAAATATCTGATTGATGATTCAGAAAAATCGTTATTATTTTTATAATTTTGATTTTGAATTGTATGTTTTATGCGAGCTCTAATAGTGTTCATTAATGGCTAAGCCCCATCATAATTTTAGAACAAACTTAACAACCAGAGCCCATATAATTAGATCTTAACTGAATCTATGAAGGTACACTGAATTAATTATGGAGTAAAAATATGTGAAATTTAGTAAATATTTATATTATTATTTACTCTAATCTATTTTATCTCCTCTAATGTTCATATTTTTCCATAATTAATATACAAATTAGAGACTCATGTTTCATAGTTGAAACAAAGTATATTACTCTTATAATAATGGATTTGAACCAAGGACTTGAGGATATAACAAAAAGTACCCACTCAACTTTTAATAGCGAAATGGTGCAAGTGTTATAAAACTAATTTTTTTATCTGTCTACAAACTAAAAATATATTTCAACAAGGTCTGAAAGGATCTGTTTATTTTCTTCCCTCTTGTCAATGAGGAAAATGGGTTGTTAAAACATTTTGGAAGAAGAGTTTTTGAGTAAACACAAAAACCCCTTCCTCATTGGATGAAGCATTTATTAAAGCGACTCAATTCAGAAAACTCGTCTCCTTTTCCTAAGAATGTAGGCCAACATTTTTCAGAATGTTGATGCAGATTTTTTTTTATATATATATATTTCTTACTTTCTTTGTGGGAGAGTTAGGTTATGTTTGTTGAAGGGAAGTGTATTGGAATAAGGAGTAGGGATGGAGGGGAATAAGCGACACATGCGCATTCACTTCTTCGCGCCTTTCGACTATTTCCGTGCTAAGGGGAGACACTCGAATCTCTCTTTGGATCGCGTTACAGGCCGCCATTTTAGGAGCACCGAAGAGCGAAAATTCAGTTCCTTTCCCCTCTTTCTCCCTTCCAAACCAACCAGCCCCCTCGATGACGTGTGCACAAAGTTGGGACGTCTCCTTCCCTTTATATTTCCTTCCCCTTAAGAGACCCAACAGCTGGCGTCGGGACGCTAGACGCGTTGCGTCAGAGCAGTCATATGGGATTTAAGACACGTATGAAAAGTCGTTTAATTAGTGTCGGATTAATTGCTCCCTCCTTAATTGAGGCTTAAAGCCCGTAGGAACAGCATCGTTTGGTTAGCGTCGGATTCCCCCTTCATCCTCCGCCTATATTATAGAAGAGCGGCTTCCTTTGATTGTTTCTTCCGACATTGAGAACATGATTGTTGCATCGCGTGCTCGACTTCGATAAAGAAATCCGAGGGTTTGAGAACTTGTATTGTTGCATCGCGTGCTTGACTTCGATAAATAAATCCAAGGGTTTGAGAACTTGATTGTTGCATCGCGTGCTCGACTTCGATAAATAAATCCGAGGGTTTGAGAACTTGATTGTTGCATCGCGTGCTCGACTTCGATAAAGAAAACTGAGGGTTTGAGAACTTGATTGTTTCCATGCTCAACTTCGATAAAGAAAGCCGGGGGTTTGATAACTTGATTGTTGCATCGCGTGCTCAACTTCGATAAAGAAAGCCGGGGGTTTGAGAACTTGATTGTTGCATTGCGTGCTCGACTTCAATAAAGAAAGCCGGGGGTTTGATAACTTGATTGTTTCATCGCGTGCTCAACTTCGATAAAGAAAGCCGGGGGTTTGATAACTTGATTGTTTCATCGCGTGCTCAACTTCGATAAAGAAATCCGGGGGTTTGTTAACTTGATTGTTGCATCACATGTTCGACTTCGATAAAGAAAACTGGGGGTTTGTTAACTTGATTGTTTTATCGTGGGCTCGACTTCGATTAAGAAAGCCGGGGGTTTGTTAACTTGATTGTTGCATCACATGTTCGACTTCGATAAAAGAAAACTGGGGGTTTGAGAACTTGATTGTTTTATCGTGGGCTCGACTTCGATTAAGAAAGCCGGGGGTTTGATAACTTGATTGTTTCATCGCGTGCTCGACTTCGATAAAGAAAACTGGGGGTTTTATAACTTGATTGTTTCATCGCGTGCTCAACTTCGATAAAGAAAGCCGAGGGTTTTATAACTTGATTGTTTCATCGCGTGTCTCAACTTCGATAAAGAAATCCGGGGGTTTGTTAACTTGATTGTTGCATCACATGTTCGACTTCGATAAAGAAAACTGGGGGTTTGAGAACTTGATTGTTTTATCGTGGGCTCGACTTCGATTAAGAAAGCGAGGGAGTTCAATCTCCGAAGAGATACAATGACGCTGATTTTTTTTATCCTCTCCCCAGACCAATGATGGTGATTTTCGTATAGGATTCACCCTCCTTTTCCCGTTCTCGTATACTGGAAGGATCAAGTTAAACTTTCGAATAATCTATTAAGGAAAACTACGATTAATTTGTTTATAATTATTTTTTCAAACTGATGTAATTACGATATCATTATGAGGAGAAGATATTCCGATGACCTGCCCCAGCATTCGCCTGATAGGAGGATGAAAATCAGTTGAAACCAGTGGCTTTAATAGCTAATACAAATAATGGGATCTTTTTAAAACTTCTGAGCAAAATCAGTGTAGTTTATATTCATTACTCTTACAATTATTTCACTCGTATATTTTGTAATCATGATGCAACGGAAGGATACGTGGGCTAAAAGTCCGCATTTATGTTGTTTTTAAAAACAAACTAACAAAGCTTGAATGTGTGAAATGAGGAACACTGCATTTTAAGAGAAACTTTTTTTAAAAAAGTCCTGGTCAAATGCCGATCAATATTCAAGTTCTGCTTAGATTACCACGTGGAGAAAATAAGGACCCTATCTAGTGTTTCCTTTCATGCTATATCTATAACCTTCAACTCACGGCTCTAGGTCAGTGTTCCGCAAATATTTTAAGGTTGGTTTTATTTTTTAAGCCCACGTCTAACTACCAGTTCGGATTATACGCTCATGTACTAATTATGCTAATGGTTTTAAGGGTGAGGAAGGTTATATTTAAAGGAAGTGTGCCCGCATTTGCTTGGAAGAGTGGAAAATCATTTTTGGGGGGGGGGGGGNTTTGGGGGGGGGGGGGACCTCAGTACACCCGACCGAGATTTTAACCTCAATCTCCCCGTCCTCGGTAGTTTAGTCTAACACGAGGGTAGCGCGTTAGACCATGCGGTCACCGAAGCGGGTCCATTTAAGTTCACGGTACACTTAACAAGTTTACATTATTTTTCTTTTGGCGGCACACTGTTTTGTTTTGGGTACGCGGCGACAGGAAAACGCACCCAGTCCGACGGTTGTAGGTAAATCAGAATTAGTATAGACTTTTTTATTTTTTTAGTAACTTCAAATGTTCCAAGATTTAAATATTGAAGTTCTTTTTCCTGCCACACACTTCAGTCCGACAGGTTGCCTAAGTAAATACATCACGGCGTACATAGCGAAATATTCCCGCTTTCTATTGAGGGAGGGAATCAACACAAAGAGTCCGTTAATATCGAGCGAAGAAGATATAATATTTCCCTTAGTTTTATTATATTATTACAGGTGACCTGGCGGTCTAGGGGTAAGGTGTCAGACTTCTGTGCTGGCGGCCGGGGTTCGATCCTCGGTCCCGGCAAAGATTTATCTGATTGCCAAACCCTTCCTTCACCTCTGACAAGACATCTTGTGAATGTGGGGAATTCCAGGCCTCCACCGTGGTTCGGATTCCACGTTAAACTGTAGGTCCTCCATTTCATCTCACAATCACCCTACCATTACACATTAGCTTAAGTGCGTACAACCCGAACGGGTAGTAAGACGCGGTGCTAATAATAATGTAACACATAATTGTATCATGTGTGTGTGTGTGTGTGTGTGTTTTTACACGCCCTCTAGAAGCCAATAGAATACCTAGAAAGCTGGACCTTCGCACAGTTCTTGTAGACAAGAATTGTAAACGTGAGGTTACAGAAGAATTTTGAAAATATCATGGATGAAACTTTGGAAAGGTGAGAGTTAACATGGTAGTCCATATACTGAGACATGATAGTTTGACGAAGATAACTAAAGAAGGAGATGTGGAGGGGAGAAATTCAAGAGGGAGAGAGAGATCAAGAATGGAGAGTACGAAGCGGATGGCGGACGATTTTGGCAGAAGAAGGTACAAAGATGTAAACAATTTGGCCCAAGAGCTAGGCAAAACCAATCGTAAGATTGATGACCTAATGATGATGGTGTATACACCACGGGACAGAACCTAACGAGGCCTAATATAATATTTCCTTTTTATTTTGTACGATTGATTTGTTAATGCCTTTCAATAATTAAATGAACAGTTTCACTGCGAAATTTAAAGAAGCCAGTCTACAGCCTTAGCACTTTTTACAGAGAGATAAACGCCTCAACTCTACAATATTACCATCCTCCTCACCCACCTGTTGGAGTGAAAGTTTGGGAAGAACTCATCCTAATTATTTAACGGATTAAATAGACAAGCTATTATATTTTATAGTTACTGTTATAATTGTAATTGTACTAATGTCAGCACAAAGCCTTCTCGAGTCGAAGGTGGCTGCGCTATCTGATATCTTGCGGTCTTAAATGATCAGTCATTTGTAGCTGACTATTTCCACACGTCCATCACAGACTCTGCCTTAACATATGAGGGTAGAATTACCCTAGACTCCTAGATATCTAATTTGGTAAGAGCATTGGCATACCAAAACCAAAGTCCCGGGTTCCGTCTTGGCTATTTAATCGATAATTATGTTTCAGGTTTTAGTTTATTTGATCTTAATTTGAAAATAATGCCTGTAGTTACATAAAGAGTACCAGGCCCCGATCTTGCTAGTGTGTAAGAATGTCTCTGTAACAATATCCCGACACACAGACGTGTGTAATAATGTATCTGTAACAATATCCCGTCACAAAGACGTGTGTAAGAATGTCTCTGTAGCAATGTCCCGTCACACAGACGTGTGTAAGAATTGTATCTGTAACAATATCCCGTCACACAGACGTGTGTAAGAATGTATCTGTAGCAATGTCCCGTCACAAAGACGTGTGTAAGAATGTATCTGTAACAATAACCCGTCACACAGACGTGTGTAAGAATGTATCTGTAACAATAACCCGTCACACAGACGTGTGTAAGAATGTCTCTGTAACAATGTCCCATCACACAGACGTGTGTAAGAATGTATCTGTAACAATGTCCCATCACACAGACGTGTGTAAGAATGTATCTGTAACAATGTCCCGTCACACAGACGTGTGTAAGAATGTATTTGTAACAATATCCTGTCACACAGACGTTGTGTAGGAATGTCTCTGTAGCAATGTCCCGTCACACAGACGTGTGTAAGAATGTATCTGTAGCAATGTCCCGTCACAAAGGTTCAGCCCCGGCCCAGCTCCACTGGAAGACAAACCATCCACCAGTCACTGAATGAAGGTCACCGCCGGAGCGGAAACATTAGGGCAGCACATCAATTCTCGCTGAACGGCGACTTTGTTGGCGGGTCTCCTACTACCGCTATACACACGCGCTAGGTAGAGAGGGGTGGTAAACACACCATGAGTGGTGGTAGTTACACTCACCCACGTCATGGTCGAGAGAACTTAGCCATGCGTCTTGAACTTCCCGTCCGGGCTGTCCGCATTGGGATAACGGATTAGTAAGGTATACATTTTGAGAGAAAATGGGGTACAAAATTACCTGAGTAAACCAGAATTCCCAGTCCCCGGTAAATTTCCATTATTTTAGATATTTAATGTGCACTTTCTAAACTGACTGCTTATATCCGCTCATGGCTTATAAATTATAATCTATCTTAAGGCTAGGACAGGCACAACATCCAGCCCCCGGCCTTTACTTCATCAATGTGAAAGTATAAACCCACATTTTAATAATGATACATTTTTTCAGCCATGAGGGTAATCGAACCCGGTAGCCATTGCTCTGTAGACGGACACCCTACTGAATGAGTTATGGTGTTGGACGTCCTCAGTAAAAAAAAAATGCTAGGTGAGACTGACGTATTGGTCAACGTGTCCAGTAGTGCTGGTTTGATACGAGGTGGAGTCTCTGAGTCTTCACTTTACCACCCATCAGTAGGTAAAGCTGACCTGGTGGTCTAGGGGTAAGGTGTCAGACTTCTATGCTGGCGGCCGGGGTTCAATCCTCGGTCCCGGCATAGATTTATCTGATTACCAAACCCTTCCTTCACCTCTGACAAGACATCTTGTGAATGTGAGGAATGCCAGGCCTCCACCGTGGTTCGGATTCTACGTTAAACTGTAGGTCCTTCATTTCATCTCACAATCACCCTTCCATTACACATTAGCGTAAGTGCGTATAACCCGAACGGGTAGTAAGATGCGGTGCTAATAATAATAATAATAATAATAATAAGTAGGTAAAGGTTTATGCGTTCGGGGTGTTTGAAATTCACTTTTTAAACCCACATAATCCACTACCTACAAACTAACTTAACAGAGAAGAGCGCATCCAGTAATTTAAAACAAGACCTCGATATTTAGCAATTAGAGAGCAGGATGAACTAGCGTGCAAATATCTTAGTCAACATCACCCAGAATTGAACCAAGTACAACTAAATTTGAAGGAGAGAGGGGACCTGTATTGATAGTCCATTATAATTAGGAGGAACCGGACGTTTCAGTTCACATATTTTGTTCCTTTGATTGTTCGTCCAGTTTCTAGAAGGGTTGCAAGATGTCTCAAATTGGGATCCCCTCTCAACTTGTCTGACACCCACTAGATGCCAGTATAGAGTATTGCTATGTTGTAATCCCCTTTCAACTTGTCTGACACCCACTAGACGCCAGTATACTTGCTATGTTGTAATTCCCTCTCAACTTGTCTGATACCCACTAGACATCAGTATAGTTTCTTGTTATGTTATAATCCCCTCTCAACTTGTCTGACACCCACTATACACCAGTATAGAGTATTGCTATGTTGTAATCCCCTCTCAACTTGTCTGATACCCACTAGACACCAGTATAGTGTCATGCTATGTTGTAATCCCCTCTCAACCTGTCTGATACCCACTAGACACCAATATAGTGTAATGCTATGTTGTAATCCCCTCTCAACTTGTCTGACACCCACTAGACACCAATATAGTGTCATGCTATGTTGTAATCCCCTCTCAACTTGTCTGATACTCACTAGACACCAATATCGAGTCATGCTATGTTGTAATCCCTTCTCAACTTGTCTGATACCCACTAGACACCAATATAGTGTCATGCTATGTTGTAATCCCCTCTCAACTTGTCTGACACCCACTAGACACCAATATCGAGTCATGCTATGTTGTAATCCCCTCTCAACTTGTCTGATACCCACTTGTAATCCCCTCTAAACTTGTCTGACACCCACTAGACACCAGTATAGTGTCATGCTATGTTGTAATCCCCTCTCAACTTGTCTGACACCCACTAGACGCCAGTATAGAGTATTGCTATGTTATAATCCCCTCTCAACTTGTCTGACACCCACTATACACCGAGACCGCATGCTTGGAACGTGCTGCTATTGTAAGCTGTCAGAAAAGTTTATCGATGCTTAATGGAAGTAGTATAGACAGAGGCGTTTACTGGACCACTTCCTCAGACGAAAATAGTGACGAGAGAGGTATTTAAAATAAAAATGATTCACCTTCCAGGAAGTCAAAATGGTTCCGTTCGGGACAGCTAACTTAATATGTGGCCACGCGGTCAAATTGTTTGAGTCACAGAGTCTGGTTTTTCTCTGACAGGGAGGTTGCGATTCAAATCCTGGTCGGGTGTTTTTTTTCTTAAATGATTTTTCACTCTCCCTCCACGTGGTTAATTTTTTTTCTGAAATTCTATCGTCTTAAGCTTTTTTTTTTT
>CABEEJ010000019.1:0-82728 GCA_901482245.1 Timema douglasi | reverse complement strand
AAACGTGGAATCCGAACCACGGTGGAGGCCTGGCATTCCTCACATTCACAAGATGTCTTGTCAGAGGTGAAGGAAGGGTTTGGTAATCAGATAAATATGTGCCGGGACAGAGGATTGAACCCCGGCCGAAGTTATACTTCATTCACGGTAGGAATTACTATCTGAAAGGTCTTTTTTCCTACCAATATCCTATTATATCATAGATTTCTGGTAAGGAAAAAGGCCTTTCAGAGTACAATTCATACGCTGACCAGACTTTAAAAGTTCGCGAGAATGCTTGACCGTAAGGGGACGGCAAGATTCGCTCCTCGGCTGGATTCTTTTTCACGATAGCTTAACTTTTTTTTTTCAACATAGTGTTGTTTTATTTTAACGAATGTTGGTGTGTTTCCTTAAAATTCACCTCCTCACACTGTTCCTTTAGACTAAGCACCCGCACCGAGAGCCGAGGCGTCTAAGGCGTTAGAATCGCACAGCCCTTGGTTGCCGGAGGAGAATACGGTCGAGGTTCGAATCCCTGCAGGATACGCTAGAGGGGTAGTTTTCCAACTTGTGATTTAAAGCTTATTTTTATAGTCTCCATACACACAAATGCGAGTGCATTTTCTTTAAAAAAAACTTCCTTTTAGCCCTTATATTAAGCTCAGCCGTGTGTTGAATGTATGTCATGTATAGCTGTTTCGCCATAGGAAGAACCATAGCTGATAGTTAAAAACGTAATTAGCTACATTCATGTATTTATACGCAAAGCCACGTTTTGACAGTTGTTGTTCAATGCTGACTGCTACATATTTATTTTCGTACCATTTTCTTCAGCACCGCGTCTTACTACCCTGTTGAGGTTATATGTAGATGTCTTACTAATTACGCTAGTGAGTTAGGCACTAGAAAGGATGCATTTAGAGGAAGTTTACCCGAATTTGCGCAGTGGGGTGTGGGAAATCATTCAGGGAAAACCTCCCTCAGTACACCTGATAGGGATTCGAACTACAGTCTAGTTTATTGCGAGAGTGAAACGATATATTTTCAAGTAAAAGGCAGAACGTTTTATCTACAGATTTTTTTTTAGAAAATATTTTTTAATTCACTGATATACTAAACTATTAATATCCACTGGAGGATTGATCAGATAAATGGTATGATAAAATCATACATACTCATCCATAAATATATTTTATATTGTCAAAATATCAGTAGTCAGTAAATAACCTTAAAATTATTTATTTTCGTTTTTTAAAAAAAGTATAAAATGTTATTTATGACGGAAATCACTTCCCAGATGCACATTCTAAATTAAATCATAAAGGAAATTTTCGAAAAACTTCAAATTTTCAAAACTCATTAATTAGTGAACTATTCTTAATTTTAGGCCAAGAATCACAAGATCACAGTCAACCCTCGAGTTTTGAACATAATATAACATCTAGATATCAAGTTTGGACCAAATCCATCAAACCGTTTCGGCTGTAGCTTTAGGTAAAGACAGACAGAATTTAAAGACTCGCTTTTCTATTTCGGGTACACATAAAAAACATCATAATCCCGAAGGTAAAAATGTTTGCAATCACAATACTTTGCTTATATGAAAAAGTAAAAATATCTCAAATGAACGGAAAGGAATGCCTTGATTTGGCAACACTGTCACTAGTTTGGTTGACACGCTACTGATAAACTTTGAGAAGGCTATGTTTATCAACAACAACAACAAAAACAGCAAAGCCCACTCGAAATAAAAACTAGTTTTATTTTATCTTTAAAGTTGAAACTAGAGTTCATCTGTTTGAGGGGATGGACAGGAAAACTGTTTCAACCCCCATCCCCCTCTTCCTCCCCCACCCAGTTTATTGAGGTAGGTCAGGTTTACTATTAAGTTCTTGAGGTAGGCCAGGTTCCCTACTAAGTTTCAGTTTCATCCGACATATTTTTTTTTTAATGGGAAAACATACAGCAAGATATTTGATTCTCTTCGTGGTATTATCGATCTAAGATAAATTGAATAACATAAATAAAATGGTGGTTCCACTGTCTAAGGCATCGGTCGCGCTATGAAATTTATTTCCGCAAGATGGAAAAATCAAGGTTCGAATCACGATCGGGTGCACTTATGGGTGTTTTTCCAACCCTATCTTCACATTAATGCGGGCTCATTTATTCTAAACTGCCTTAGACTAAACCTTTGTGTGTAGACCATTTCGGTGGCCGCATGTTCTAATCCGTAAGGCTCTCGCAATAGACTAGGACTGTGGAGATCATGGTTCGATCCCGGTCGGGGTTTTTTCTTAAATGGTTTCCCACTCTCTCTCTCTCTCCACGCAAATACGAGAACACGTCCTCTAAATTAAATCTTCCTAATCCCTAGCTCATTATTGAAATTAATACATAAGCGTATAACCCGAACGTGGTGCTGAAAAATAAAGTACCAGCATTTACTTTTAGAAAGAGTGAGGGGAACCATTTAGGATAAACCACCCTCAGTATGCCCAACCGGGATTAGAACTCCGATCTTCCCCGTCATCGGCAGCCCTTAGCTTATTGCGAGATTAACACGCGCAAAGACATTTCGACTAACGATGCAATTTTTTGACAATCTTTTTTCTGAGTACAAAGCTTTCGAATATTGTGAGCACACAAAAGTCCTGATTAGTTGGTAACAGAAGACCAGCAGCGGGCTATAAAACATTTTCACTGGACGCAGCACTAATAAAACGCGTGCATGCGCATTAATTTTCCTTCTTTAGCGGTGAAGGAAAAAACAAACACAAAACAAAAAGGCATCACTTTAACCCGACACTTTGCGTCTAACAATTATTTTTAATTCGGTGGATTTAAGGCTTTTTAACATCGAATAGGAGCGAGAGAATAGAAATATAATTTTTCTTGGGAAGGTGGGTGGGGGTCGGGGTAGGAGGGGTGAGGGGGTGGGGGGTGACCACTAGATAGAGTAGTTATCAACCTGGGGTACGCGTACTCGAGGGGGTACGAGAAAACATCTTAGGGGGTACGTAAAATTCAAAAAATATACATACACATATATATATATATCTTTTTCATTTAAAATTTATTATTTAATACAGTATTTTGGATATAATTTATTTTAGTTTTTAGATGTGGTAGATTACAGAATATGTATAGTTGCGTATTCACCAACAACATGGGGGTACAAAATTGAAGAGAATCTGGAGGTACGAGAACAAAACAAAAAAAAAAGTTGAATACCATTGTGCTAGAAAATGTGTAGGCCTAATTTATATTTTCTCCTAATTACAATGATTTCCAACCTGTGTGTTGATATTCATTTTATGTTCAGCCAATAACTGTGTTTATACAAATATAATTATGGACCCCCTAGGTGGCTGTTTATCACATTCCAGAAACTACCAAAACTAGATTTTTTTTACGTTTTGCGATTAGTGAGAAGTGACAAAAAGTAACTAATCGATAATTTTTTAGGAACAAAAAATAAATTCGACTCACTTTTAAGATATATTTATGGATAACAGTTTAGGTTTCTTAAAACTTGGTATTATGTCTTACCGTCCAGATGAGCTTCCAGCAATGGGAATTAGTCTAAGGGCACAGGGATATGAAGGGGAATTTTAAGAAAATTACCCAATACATAGAAAATATCACCCCCAGTAGATATAGCCAAGATTTAATCTCAAAACTCCAAAATCAAAGTAGAGACGGCCCACCACCAAACATGTTAGCCCTTTTTCTCGCTAATTTATTTGATTAAATCAATTTTGAAATCTAAGTATAGGCTTACAAAAGTCTTAGTATGATACATACCCTACAGTTTAGTACCCACACAATGTTTATACGAGATATTCATAAACCAGTTCATATCCAGACAGTTTTTTGGTGGCATGTGGGGGAGGGGGTGGAGGTTATTTGTATCTACGATGGCTCATGGTGACGCCCCTCCCCCCCCCAAAAAGGAGATGAGGAGGCAATTCTTTAAAAACAATGAATCACTCCTAAAGATCCGAGACCTTAGCTCTGTCGGTAGCCTGTCTGCCTACTTGGTTAAGGGTCCCGGGTTTGATTTCCGGCATGGATGAAAAGATTATCATTGGTGAAGTATGGGCTTACCATTTCACATTGATAAATTAACGGCTGGTGACTGGATGTTGTGCCTGTTTTAGTCTTAAGTGAGAATATAAGGCATTTGAAGCTACGACAGGCCTAGCAAGCCGGTAGTGGAAAATATATGACTTAAATAAAAAAACTGACCCAGGCCACAGGATAGAAACTGTAATGGATGTAAAATTAAAAAAAAAACACTCTGAGAGTAGTTTAAAATTTTATTTTAAAAACATTTTAGGTTGTAGGTGTTTGAATTTTACAAGGTTCCAATAAGCTACTTGCTTGGCGGGGGTGGGGGGGCTTATAAGGGAGTTGAGCCTCCCTCCCCCTTTTCAGTTCAGCTTAGACAACTTATCACAATGAAAACAGCTCGTATTGACAAATGGGATATGTTTTAATCCTACAATGGTGGACATGCAGACTTATCTCCAGTATGGTTTTCTGGGGACGGGGAGGTCAGGGTTTGAATCCTGGTTGGTTGTATTAAAAGTTTCCCACCATCTCTCGCCAATAAATTATTATTATTATTATTATTATTATTATTAGCACGGTGTCTTACTACCCGTTCGGGTTATACGCACCTACGCTAATGTGTAATGGTAGGGTGATTGTGAGATGAAATGGAGGACCTACAGTTTAACGTGGAATCCGAACCACGGTGGAGGCCTGGCATTCCTCACATTCACAAGATGTCTTGTCAGAGGTGAAGGAAGGGTTTGGTAATAAGACAAATCTTTACCGGGACCGAGGATCGAACCCCGGCCGCCAGCACAGAAGTCTGACACCTTACCCCTAGACCACCAGGTCACCTTCTCCAATAAAATTAGGGTACATTTCCTGTAAACTATATCTTCCTGATCCCTCACCCTTTGTTGAAAAAATAATTGAGGACAGCCCGGACGGGCTAGTAAGAGGTGTTAAAAGAGGAAAGGGGGGAAAGGTGGAATGGTCTCATAAAGCTTCGAACTACTGACCTTTCTGTTGACTGGTAAACTGCCGCGTTACATGTTGCTCAACTCTGCTCACCCGCTGCTCCTGGGTAATTTGCTGTTGTTGCTGAACAGTCTGTTGTTGTTGCTGCAGTTGCTGTTGTTGGCGATGCATTCTCTCGGTTTCGTTTTTTTTTCCTTTTGAATTAAAGTTTCGAATTTCCCTCACAAGCGTAACAATCACACAAAAACTTCACACGAAATAATACAAATTAAAATATAAATATATAATTAAATAAAGAGACGAAAAAAATCTCCACAAAATAAGAAAAGAATTTAAATAAATTTATATTTATCTTCGAATATTCAATTAATAAACGATTCTTCTAGAATTAAAAAAAAATCTAACTAGTCTTTCCTCTTTTTTAATAAGTCTATTTTTAATTTCTATATTCCGCCTACCACGGCTTCAATTAGCAGAAGAGTGTTGTTCATTTTTTTAAAGTCATAGTTGTTAAATCCACGAGCCAGTAGTTGTTAAAACTAACGAAGACGTCGGTCGAGTGCGAAGTGCGGGCGAAGAGTGCCGACTTGAAACGCTAAGAGTCCGCCGGTCCGCCGCTGGAATTCCCGCGGCAGCACTGTCGCTGCTGGTAGGTGGGTGGGCCGTGGCGGAGGGGGGAAAGGACTATGCCTAGTCGTGCGGTGAGTCCAATAAAAGAAAAGAGTGAGGATGTATCATAAATTGTTGAGGAGTGATAGGGAAATAAGTTAACAGATAGAGAAGGAAGTCGGGGGAAAGAAAACAAGAGAAAAGAAAAATAACACCCCCTCAAAAAAAAAAGCTACAATGTTTAGACAAAGAAAGAAAACGCCAAGAAGATCGAGAATTGTGATAAGACTTAAAGAATCACAGAACATAAAGATAAAGAGGCTGCAAGATAAAAACAGCCAGATATACATCTAAGGAAGAAACGTAACGTAGATAAAATAAAGAGAGAGTCAGAAGAAAGATAATTAAAGAAAGGACTGGATCTGTAACAGAAATATCTTCTAGAAGAAAGCTCATTTTAGAACTTTGAGCCAAGAGGCGGTATTGTTATGTGTGTTATTACGTCATCTTGTAGACAGCACCTGGAAGCTTCTGCTACCCTTAGTCTTTAATCACCGTAACTATTCAACTATCCCCACCACTCGCGACCTTCTCACTTCATCTGCTGAGATAGATATTCAGGGATCACGATCATCCTTTAAAATATATATATATTCTGCAGGCATAGACAGGAGGCTGAACGGATGTAGAAACAAACTTAGGCATTTCTTCTTGAGGAAGCTTCTAGTTTTCAAATATCCACGTAAACTCCTGTATTTACCCTGGCAAATAGTTGCAGTCTTACCTTGATGTATTACACTATGGCCCTATCTTATAAACTCTACCATAGTGTAATAATGCAAGGTAGCCTTGTCACCTCTCAAAGAAGGGTACATGTTATTTGTAAGTAAACAATGGTAATGCCAGTCATATCTATTGTGGAGGCTATGGTACTTTTGTCAAACTAATCAATCTTCACCGTTTCAGTGTAAGCAGAAGGGTGCGCGAGTAATTTTACAGTTTATATATATATATACACATACATATATATATATATATTTATCTGATTACCAAACCCTTCCTTCACCCCTGACAAGACATCTTGTGAATGTGAGGAATGCCAGGCCTCCACCGTGGTTCGGATTCCACGTTAAACTGTAGGTCCTTCATTTCATCTCACAATCACCCTACCATTACACATTAGCGTAAGTGCGTATAACCCGAACGGGTAGTAAGACGCGGTGCTAATAATAATAATAATATTAATAAAATTCATTCGGTATCTTCCGCCCCGGTTCCGCCTCCCCTAGAGCTGACAATTTTTAAATTAAGTATACATAAAAACATTTTTGGTTTATATTTAAATGTAAACCAACTATATTGTGTGTTAATTAATTACGTTAAATATACATGTAAGTGATAAAAAAATCATATATATTTTTTAATTTCCATTTATATTGCAACCTGCAAGATATTTGATATATTTGATTATTTTTAGATACTAAATTAATTTTTATATAAGTGTATCAATGATATTTTACTCCCAGTATTTTTTTCTAGTGTTTGTAAATAAAGTCCATTCTCGTCTTCTTTTTTTACGAACTCTGCTATGACTCTTTTATGAAAGTCTCCTCCTTGCATCAATTTAAAAAGTAGACCCTTTTCAATTGAAAGGAGTGCCAAACCAGAATTTGTATTTTGTTCCATAATATTTCTGGAATATGTTTTTACTCTTTTTTTTAATGTTGAAAATGATATCTCAACTGATGATGTTGCCTGGATGGTTGTCAAAAGCCCAACCAGTTTTTTAAACCGTTGTAAAAAAACTGCTGCAACAAACTCCACAAAAGATGTGTCCAAGATCAGTAATTTGTCCATTTTCCCCCTTTCACGCGAAACTTCCCTAATTCTATTCCCACCCCCTTAAATTTCTACTTTTGTCACTTCTGTGTTTTGAAAAGGGAAAAGAGAGATCTGCGATAGTATCTTTCAGTTTCTTAGATTATAGTCGTCAACCTTCGGGTATAGCTTCGGTTTTTGAAAAGTCGCAACTTTGTTGCTTGCATTCCTACCTGTGGGCTCCATACAAACTGCTATACAACCAACTGATCGACAAGCTATACACAAATATTTGGAAGGCTTGCATTCCTACCTGTGGGCACCATACAAACTGCTAGACAACCAACTTCTCAACAAGCTATACAAAAATATTTGTAAGGCTGGGTGGGTCAAGTGGCCGACACGACTTGGACCAACTGCTAGACAAGCTCATGTATAGGAGTACAAAGTGATAGACAACCAAGCGGCCGACACGAGAGGACAAATCTGGAAAATGACCAACTGCTAGACACCCAGAAATGACATGGACCAAGGGATCGACAGGAGCTGGACCATGTGATAGACAAACTCTCATATAACAGGACAAAGTGATAGACAGGAGCTGGACCACGTGATAGACAAACTCCCATATAAGAGTACAAAGTGATAGACAGCCTAGCGGTCGACACGAGAGGACCAATTGCTCGGCAAACATCGAGATGAATCCAGTTAGAAGTGGCTCAAGTGACAGACAAGTTATTTCAAAACTAACAAAGCTATAACATGGTAGTAATGGTTCTGGACCACTTTCTCCCATAAGGTTAACATTGATCCACCACAATGAATGGGGTGGATCACTTTCTCCTCTAACCTAACCTATCCTAACCGGTTTTTAATTATGTCCCTGTATTTGTCGTTCTGCCCCTTGCAGCCCCCTTCACCCTTGAGTCTAGCTAGATTCAAGCCTCCATACCGTACTTTCCTCCCAATCCTTTACCCCCTTCTCTTACCATGACCGCCAATCGCTCCCCTCCCCTCCTCCCAATCTCCTACCCCCAGCCTTGATCTGCACAACTTCCAGTCCCCATCCTGTATTCTTACCTCCTTTCAACCATACGACTTCCTGCATCTATCCTGAGCAAGAGGTAGTCTGGCTCGATCATGACTGTGTTGATCCTATCCATCCTCTTACCACCCACCCCGCTTACCAGCCGGTCCTTTAACCTTGACAGCTTAGATCTTGTACCTTAAACGATGTGTTCATCATATTACCACCCCCTCCATGGTATCTGATTGGCTTAGATCTTGTACCTTAAACGATATGTTCATCATATTACCACCCCCTCCATGATATCTGATGGCTTAGATCTTGTACCTTAAAAGATATGTACTTCCTGCTTACCACCCATCCCTCAAAATATTCTGAAACGATTGGAAACGATACTAAATAATTATTAATCACTTTCCACCCGACACCTTAAACGCAAAGACTATTCATCGGGGTTCAATCCCAGTCGGTTGACTGAAGGTTGAATTTCATAAATGGTTTTTCACTCTCACTCCACGTAAAATCGGGTGCAGTTTCTTTAGATTCAACCTTATTCATCCCTAAACACATTAGCTTAGTTAGTATCTAGGCGTATAACGCGAACGGGTAGTAACTTTCTAGTAGGTATAACGCGGTGCTAAGAATTAAAGATATGTTGCACCAAATATTCAGGCTAGATATTAAAATTATCTCTTTGAAAAACAATAAAAAATCCTTTTTACTGTCGCTTATTGCCGGTTACTAATTTTACACACTATTTTAAAACTGTTGTCAAGTTTCAAATTCTAATAAAGGCCAATAAGGAATTTTTACTCAATGGTTTTCTTCATGAAACGTGGGTATGTTTTCTCTAAATTGTACCCTCCTCACTCTAATTTATTAATATAACAATAAGATAGTTCATACGTGTGGACCAGCGCTAACGGTTCTTTGATGTTGCCGCCAGCATTGCAGAATTAATTGAGACTGTTCAATTCGTGATATTTTTTTATAAGATTATCATTAGCTCGAGTTATTTTCACCTACATTTTTACTTTAGCAAACCCTACAACAATATGTCAAGAAGGGTAAGGTTAAGCTGACTGGTTGAGGGGAGGGGGGGATTATTTGAGTGTATACAAGGACAATCGTGTATTGAATTAACTGTTCTGTCACTTAGCCCACTCTTAACTGGATGATACCAAAGTTTGTCGAGCAGTTGGTCCTCTCGTGTCGATCGCTTGGTTGTCTATCACTTTGTACTCCTATACATGGGCTTGTCTAACAGTTGGTCCAAGTCGTGTCTGGTCACTTGACCCACCCAGCCTTACAAATAATTGTTTTCATTTTGTCTACCAGTTGGCTGTCTATCGCATGGTCCGGCTCGTGTGCCGATCACTTGGTCCGTGTCGTTTCTTCGCGCGCGGCTCTCAGATATTTATTACAGTAGCGTCGCGTCGGGGCAGTTGGCTGTCTACCTACCACTTCGTCCTCTCGTGTCGGCCACTTTGTTGCCTATCACTTTGCCTGCTCCTCTGCCTGAGTCCCAATGCTCTTCCCCTTCTAGATCTATGACGTCACAAATAAGAACTACACATAGCCAGAGTTTGGGACGAAAGACCGGCAAATACCGACTTTCAACCAATATATAATAGACTAGCGCACGTCTTGAATGTATAACTGCGGTCACTGGTATGTGCGTGAACATTTCTTTAAAACACATTGGTGCTTGAAGAATATTTTTTAAACATCAACTAAAATAATAACTTGTCTTCAAACAAAGGAGAGCAGTGCTTGCCTTGCTTGCCCCGACGCGACGCCACTGTAATAAATATCTAATAGCCGCGCGCGTATTAAATGTCGGAATCATTTAGACCGGCTGGACGCTGGTCGTGCGGTTCAAATCCCAATGGGCTGTGTTGAAGGTGTTATTTTACCTTAGCGGTTCACCACTCTTCATCCACGCTGATCCGGGTACATTTATCTAGATTTATACCTCCCTCATACCTACCTCACTAATGGTCTAGAGGTCAGAGTTCCTGGCTATAGATCCAGAGGTACCAGGTTCGATCCCCAGTGCTTCCCAAAATTGATCTGTGAAGCAGTGGGTTTGGAACAGGGTCAAACTCAGCCTCGTGAAGACAAATGAGGAACTACTTGGATAAAGAAGTAGAGGCTCCGGTTTATAAAACTGAGATTAACGACCGTAGGGCTCATTGTGCTGACCAAATGACACCCTCTAACCACAAATATTAGCACTATAATCTCCATCGAGGGCGGCTACTCGGTCGATATAGACCTCTTGCGGGCTCACACTATGGAGTTTTTATTAAGAGAAGCTAATATGTCATAGAAACAATATATTCGTTTATTTCACTGGTCCGACGTGGACAGTGTTTTTGCGACTAACCATACTAATAACGGGCTCCTCCGGTGACAGTTCTAGGGCGTGGTCCTGCAATTCCTCGAGTTTAATGCAGTGTAAAATAAATGGTGGTCCGCAGAAAATACTTTGCACACCTTTCGAAAAGAACTTCAATGTTAGGTCATCGTAGTCCTCTTAAGATGGTGCGACAAATTGGTTTTTTTTAAGTATTATTTTGTGTTTTACGCGTCTTACTAAATTACCGTGCTACCCACATACATCCATACAAATTGGGTAAAGATGAGAAAGGTTAAAGATGAGCGGAAATGCGCCCAAATTTTCGAGGGAAAAACCCCACTCAGACCAAATGATCAGGATTCAAATCCCATACCTTCTCATCACAAGTGAACCCAAACCAGACTACAATGACGCCTTTTCCTGTTTGCCCATCGGTGCAGACGCGTAGCTGTTCAAATCGGGCCGTAAAATAATTGTAACAATTTTCTTGCAATGGACATTTCCCACTTGGTAGCATTATAGCTCCCAAGAACAGTTCTAGGGCAGAAGGGGCTATTGGTGATTGGTATTGTAGATCTTGTGAATTGCCCATCTGGAGTATACTGGGTACCACAAAGTGTCCCTGAAGAACCAAGTATCGGTACAGCGCTGGTTCCCGTTACCTCACGGTTACCTCTTCAAGTGGGTGGCACTAATGCTTGGTTCACACTCACAAAGTCTTAAGAGAGTAGTTGAACCAGCCACGACAGAAACTAGCAGAAATACTACAAGATAAAAACTATCAGAACTACAACAATACACAAACTAGCAGAAATACTACAAGATAGAAACTATCAGAACTACAACAATACACAAACTAGCAGAAATACTACAAGATAGTTACTAGGAGAACTACAACAATACATAAACAGAACTACTATAAGATAAGAACTAGCAGAGTTACAACAATACACAAACTAGCAGAACTACCACAAGATAGGAACCAGAAGTATTACAAGGAGAACTAGCGATATCACTTCAATAAATGAACTAGCAGAACTAAAGGATGAGTTAAGGATACAACTTCAATACATGAACAAGTGGGACCATTTCAAGACAAGAACTAGCAAAACTACAAGAGGAACTAGCGAAGCTGCATCTTACTAAAACAATTCCCACAGTCTTACTGAACCAAATTTAATTCTAAAATGGATGCCTATGTTTCGAAGATGAAAATTATTATCTGTTGAGAGCTGTCATTGGAAAATTGATATATGAATCAATGGAACATCTAGCTATGTACTAAAGTATTGAATAATTTTTGATAGACCGCGTTACGCTGGTTATAAACTCGATTCCAAGGCAAACAAAACACAGGGGACTAATCGAATTCCACACGGATTTATTATCTATTTCTTATGAGAATCAAACTCGTGACTTATAAATCAATGCATGGAAGTTCTTCTGAATGAGTTTTTACACCAGTAATATGCTTCTGGTCGGCATCCCCTACTTTGTTCAACTTGGATGAGAAGCAACGGTAACTGGTATGAGGTCGATCTTAGTGGATTTGGGGTAAAGTGCTCGCCTCAGGACCCATTGTTCAGGGGTTCAAACCCAGCCGGGGCTGACAGATTTTTCTTGAGTATCAAAAATATCCATAGCACTACTTCCTTCAGAGGAGAAGTAAAACCATCGGTGACATGTCGATTGTGGCATGTAAAATAACCCTGAAAGGTATGTGAAATTACCTTTCCGTAAAAATTGGTAGGCCCTTCTTTAATACTGGTTCATAGAAATTCAGTGTGGAAGACAACAGAGTACCACCACACTTTCTAAACTCCCTAGTACATGGGACCACCAGATGGTGCAGGCAGCACTAACCAGCCAAAGGGCCGAGTTCATGCCCAGCTCCGGATGGATAGAAATCACATCAAACCAGCCTCCGGATTGTTGACTTAAGAATATGATTCAAGAACTGTTGAGATAGCTATGTGTAGATAATTAAACTAAACATATCTACTGAAGCAATATTTTATTTACTATGGGCAAAAAATTCTTTTTACTACAAAAACTGAAAATATGTCAATATTAACTCATGTTCCTTTCTGCCTCTCCACTATGAAAATTCTTGTGTGGTGATATAATCGGTGGGTCCAGAAAGTGCACTTTAAATACCCCAAATGAATAAAAATAATAAAAATAAGTTGAGCCGATAAACTTATTAATAGGGTCACCTAACCCTGTAGTCAGCTTCCCTGACCACTCGATCCCTAGAAGAGACCTCATGCAAGTGTTTATCTTGGCTGTAATCCACCGAAGGATCTCTGCGGATATCCACAGAGCAGGGTAATAATGACGCGCCTTGGAGGAGGGTAGGGAAATAACTGTTTGGGTTGATACTATTATAATGCTTTTAAAAAAGATAAGAGATATAAATGTTGAGAAGCTGACATTGACAGAATGTCACTCACACTTTTACAGTTGTAGAACATGACCACTACAGAATTCCCCGTTAGGCGTATGAATGATTCTTGAAAGTAAGTTTGGCAATTTTGATAAAAGTGTCAAAAAGATAAAGCGTGTTATAGTTTAATTCATATGTATCACAAAATGATATGTGATGGTTGTTCACAGGTTCAATTATGATGCCTGAATCGAGTTTAATTAGGGGGGGAAATGACAGCCTAAACACGGGAATAGAACCCGGCGCTTTTAGTACCACCAGTACATGTATGAAAACTGTTAAAATTACATTAAATGTTGCCAAAGACGGACAAACAAAGAACATAAAATTGTAATATCATGGCTAAATAACAACTCTAAAGACTTATACAACTCTCATTAGCTATATTTAAACAAGTTTTGCAAATTCATGAAAAACTCATGGGCCCTACATATGTTGGGTTTAATATTATTACTAGGTGTTCTGTCTTACTATAGGTCCATTTCTTTTGTCAGTGTACTTAGACCGCTAATGCACCTTGTCCTCTACCTCCCCCTTCAATTCCCAGGACTTTTTTCTTTCCTTCTATGACATCATGCAGAAGACAGTTCCTCTGAAAAATGTGTCTGATCCAGTTTGCTTTGTACCAAAGAACCACATCCAAAATGGTTCTATTCTCACCATCTCTTCTTAGGACTTCATTTGTCACCCTGTTTGTCCACATCTTCTCAAGTCTTCTCCAGCATCACCTTCCAAAAGCTCTCCAAGTATTTCTTTTCCATCTTCCGAGAGTCCAAGTTTCTACTCCATGCAACACGATGCTCCAGATGTAGCATTTCATCAGTTTCTTCCGCAGTTACAAACTCAACTTGCTGGTCAGCATTAACCTCTTCTTGCTGAAAGCTACCTTGGCCAAGGTGATTCTCAACCTAATTTCCTTAGTGCAGTAGGCATCCTTTTTCAAAATACCTCAGAGGTACTTGAACTGCTCTATGTTTTCCAACTCTTGAGTTAAAATCCTTGTAATTACAGTAAAGGATGGTGTACACCTAGCCATATCCCAACATAATGACTCAGTACATAAGTGTTTATTTATGTGTACACGTGTACATATCCCATCAAATCAGCTCATTTCTGCATTATTTTGTATGAAAGTGGGGAAAAACTCAAATTTGAGATTATTTTCTGAGCCGGTGCGAAGTGATAACCCAATCTTATACACCATAGTGTGCTCCTACCTTAAGACGATGTATAGCTATTAACATTTCAATCCACATCCACATAAGTGTGTCTGAAAACACACTTTAAAATTTATTAGTATGTGTATTTTGTAGCCAGATGATTTTTCTTTTAATGAAAGCAATATAAAAAAAAAGGTTCTGCTGAGGATTTCTTTCAAAGTGACTTTGCTTCTTATAACTTTTGGCATAAACAGAGACGAAAACTTTTTTAACGTCTTTTTTTTTACAAACTTATTTTTTATTTTTTTAAAGGTACCTATTTAATTTTAAAATAAATTTAATTATGAAAAACTGCTCAACTTTATCTTATATTGACAAAAAAAGTTTCAGCTGCTTAAACGAGAATACAGCTGGATAACTCTTTCATTCCACAGACTAAGCTGTCACCCAAAAATCTATTCCTGCATTGTTTTCTTTCCGCTTGATTCTTGGACTACTGAAAGATACATAGTCTATTATTAGTGCATTTCCAAACTTGCATCACATTGCATCACCATCTGTACAACATCATCTCTTAGAAATAGGGTAGTCCTGCCATTAATTCTATGATGACATAGTAAAATAAGTTTTAACTGCGTCGGTTGAATTCTCATTAAGACCAAATGTCCGGATATTTCTAGCAAACAACATAATATTTCTAAAAAGATAAACTATATTGCTTACACAGGAGCACAAACATTTTCTAGAGTTGGCACCGTGCCAGTGGGTTTGACTCTGACCAAAGTGGCAGTTTTTCATATCCTGGTCAGATGCATCAAATGTTTTTATCCAACACATTTATGTTTTTTATCCATATTATTGTTGGTGCCTTTTCTTAAAATTCAGCCTCAACCTAATGTGTTGGAAGACAAATTAATGTCACTACAAAAAAAAAAAAATGACTAAGTCAAAAAAATATTTGGTTTATTATATTTGAATATATTCAATAAAACAAGTATTTTGAAAAATTAGTTGGCTGTTTTCAATTTCAAATTTGAGTGTGTTTAATGGGATAAGAGGCATAAGCTACAGTAGAGGGATTTTAATGGGACCACAATTATTTTTAAAAAAACTCTTGAACATTCAAATCACACCTGATTTTTCACCATATCAATAATAAAGAGACTTTGAGCCAATCATAAATGGAATCCGCAAAGCCTTTAAAAGTGGTTGGGAAATACATTGGTCTTAGTGACTTAACATACTCAAACACGGGCCCGTTGGTCACCCTCAAGCTCATCAAGTGGATGTGATTGATAAATTGATCTACCCCCAGTGAGAGAATTTGGATCAAATCGCAGTGGAGTTAAAATGGTAATCTGTACGCGTTTTGAAAAACAATGGAGCGATCTGTTGCTATTATTCATAATGGAAGTAATTACTTGTATAAATGATGCGATACATTTTTTCTAAAGCTCTCTGTGATGGTGATTTATGATGGTTAACAGAAACCCCCCACTCCCATTTCCTCACTGGCCCTAAGCCATTTTCAAACTGCGCTTCACTTTGAATGTCCTCGGGCGTAGTCCAAGTTTAAAATATAGCTATTCTCGAGGAGTATATACATTGCACAGATTCTGGAAAACACAAAAGATGTGCTCACCTGCTTGGTAACTGAGATTATTTTTAGATAAGGACATATGTCTTGTGCCATTCAACACACCCACACCGGTCAGTCTCGATCTGGTCCGGTTTGTCCAAGACATAAAGGTCAGGGTTTGAATCCTGGCAGGTTGTATCGGTGTGGTTTTTCTTCAATGGTTTCCTGCTATGTACTTCTGTTTTTTTTTTTTTTTATAAGAGGGGTACTTTAATAAGATATTTATAATTTCATCTGTTTATTAAATAAGTGAATTTTGAGCAAAAAAAATATTGTGAGAGGAATAACATTTCTTAGTAATTAAAATACAGTAGAGACCATACTAATTTATTTGTGGCAAAGTTGGTTTAGGTAATAAAAAATTTGGATGTATAGACTGAGAAAATAAACAATCTTACACATGAAAAAGCATAATTATAGCACTATTAAAACTTATTATTATTATTATTACTGTGTGTATAAACCTAACGGATAGGTATACATGGTGACAAAACTATTACTATTATAGTATTATGGAAGAAAGCACAAAGCTATACAATTAAGTATATATGAAAGGCGATATGATTATATACACACGTCCATTACAGACTCTGCCTTAAACTATGAGTGAAGAATGACCCTGATCCCTAGATTGCTCAGTGATAGAGCATTGTCGCACTAAACCAAAGGTCCCGGATTCGGTTCCTTTGTCCAGGTGTTATTTTTTCAATTTATTTGAATATTAAATTATTATTATAAACACCTTTAAAAGTGAAATGTGAGAAATGAATAAATAAATGTCATTACTATAAATTTGACAGGAATAACAAACTTGTGGACTGGTGAGGGGAAGGGGGGGAAGTGGTTAACGGCTTTGTTGCAGGTATTCGGCTGGTTGGCGATTCAGATAATTACGATTCAGATAGTTTGTGTTCTACTATATTATATTTATAAAATTAATAAATGCTTATCTTTATAAATAAATTATATTCTTATCAGTGCAAATTAAAAACTTGCTATTTTTTAGTATACCTAAAAACTTATTTTCAGTCTGATGTGAATATAAATAAATCTCTTTGACACTTTCCTACAAATCATCTATGTATTTGTTTGGATTGTATCAGCACGGAAAATTGAGTATTAATTAACCAGAACATTTGGCACATTATACTACCTATTTTAATTTTTTTAGCACCGCATCCTACTACCCATTCGGGGTACTAGTTATGCTAATGGTTTTTAGGGGTTATGAAGATTATATTTATAAGAAACGTACCCTCATTTGCGTGGAGGGAGATTGGAAAACCATTTTGGAAAAACCACCCTCGGTACACTGGATAAAGATTCAAACCTCGATCTCCCCGTCATTGGCAGTCTAGTCTACTGCGAGAGTAGCGCGTTTGACCTCGTGACCACCAAAGCGGGTTATTTTTAACTAATGAGATATTAAGAGAAAAATAAAGTGCATTTCCTAATGTATACATTTAACAAATTGTGGTTTTTATGCACATTCACTGGGTGAAAATACTGTGCTTCTAAAATAAAAATGAACTCTTTTATTCTTAATCTTGAATTAAAGAATAGTATATTGATATATTTTTTCAAACAAAGCATTGAAATATGTTTTTAATGTGGTTAGAGCATCGAAGACTGCTGATCATGAATTAAATTTCTCAAGACTCGAGAAGTTTTGATGGTGATACATAAGTGTGCTAGTCAATCTTTTACCTGTTTGAGCCATACACATGTGTTAGGGATGAGTTAGTTTGAATTTGGCGGAAGTGTACCCACAGTTGGAACTAGAAAGAGTGTGGAAAACCATTTGAGTAACGCCTTAGACCATTCGACCACTCACTGAAGCCGGTACAGATAAAGTGGGTATTCTGTCAGTCAGGCCTATATAATCTTTGGAGGCAGGTCAACAGGAAACTAACTCTCCCCCTTCTGCCCCACCTGATTACAAGGAGGAGAGAGGGACAGAGTTCGACTCACACTGGGTATGCGTCGCCAGGCTGGCCTACCTCCACAACTTGTGTCCCAAAATAGTCCCGGGCGCACACACACGACTGACTAGTCAGCACAGCTCAGCTTTCACACAGTGACTCCTGCAGTGCTCAACACCTTGCATAAGTTACTGAACAGTCACATTTAACATTTTAGAAAGCAATACAAATATTTTTATTTCCCAATATATTTAAATTATTATTTGGTTCAAAATATGCGCAGTCCAATTTTTATAGATAAATTGTATTGATATAAAATTAGAAATTTTTAGAATATATATGTATTTTTTTCAGTGGCCAACATTGATAACATTTTATATTTTAGTAGTAGAGTATTATGTTTTAGGTAATGTTCCTCTAACAAATACAATAGATGTTTGATAGGCTCCCAACAGAAATTGTCAAGATATTTGAGAGGTAACGGCAAGCTTTCATCTTTACCTTGAGATAAGAAGTTTTGTAGTATTCTTTCACGTCTTTCTTAATGACATGACAAAAGGTAGTTGTAGGTGAAGGTCAAAATGGAGTCCAAGCTTTAAGATAATAGATAAGTAATTAGGAAGAGTCAGGGACAGGTGGATAAAGGGAGTGTGGAGAAGGTAGGAGGGGATTGGGCCAGCGTGGAGGAAGAAAGGAGTTTGATCCTGAACTATGCCCAACTTGTTGAATTAGTACAGTTCCCATTCCCTTATCCTCCCCAAAATGTTTATTTTAATTGGTTATTACGTATGTTTTATTCCACATATAAAATAAACGCTATATAGGGAGCAATGCACGGTTGCTGTTAGAAGAAAAGGGTTGAGCTTACAGTGAAACAGGGATTGAAAAGGCAGGCACTTCTTGTGATGACTGCAAATATAACATTAATTAAGGTGCTAATTGTTATTTAACATTTCTGGGTGGAGCTGTTTGGCAGTAGGAGAACAAACAGGGGAGGAGGTAAATACAAATTACAATATAATTTGTGTAGTGACCCCCTATTAAATTACATCATTTGGTTCCCAAAGATCCATTCTACGCTCCTTTACCAGTTACCTTTCATTTCCTGGGCATTTAGTTCTTAATGATCAAGCAAAATATGTAGATTTTGAACTTTTCAGAGTTGGATATGTCAACTTGTAAACTATGTTTACAAGTCTACATATGTCTTGGGCCATATAAAATAGGTTTGTGATCCTTCCAATAAACACCAAACTCTAGTGTTGTTAAAAGTTTTGACAATATTTAACCTAAGCACAATATCGAAGTGGCAAAATCTCAGCTACCTAAGCAGCCTTATTAGCTAAGTGACTCATTACATGTTTACAGAGCTACTAGCCATAGCCTGATTTAATTTAGTTTTACAGATGTATGCATGATTTTTATTATTTTACGTCTATAATTTCAATATTTTTGTAGTTTTTTTATCATATAATATGAATTAATAAACATTCGTTAACACATAAAATCAAAATAAACGTTTATGATTTTGATTAATCCATCTGTATCATAGAGAGTCAATGGTTATTCCCAATGTAAATAGGAATGCGAATAAACGTGTTTCTAAAACTGGCAGCACAGTCATAGCAAGAGTTGCACCACAATCCCCCACACGTCCTCACATGTGTGAGTAATATATCAAGAGTCACACCTCATGTATGTTCTACTGTTAAAATATTTTACTAACTCTTGTAGGACCCGAAATAACACCTCACACCTATAAAAAAAAAGTAGTGTGAGTCGAACATATAGCACCCCCACACACATTAATCACATCTCTAACTGTGAGAGTAATTTTTTTTTAATCAGTGGTTTAAATATGTATTATATGAAGCCTCTGATTAGTTCAAAGGAAATGAATTTGTATTCACATAGAGAGAGGATGGAAGACCTGGCCATGATCCAATCTTCGACCTTCCCACCACTGGAGAGGGAAATGTAAGTCCAAAACTTTAAACCAATTGTCCACCGCTGAAGGCGGCACATGGTAATTCTGTTAATGATTATTTGCTGTCAGTAGGGTCGCCCTTAGCAAACGTGGGGTGCTGGGAAAACTTTATTTGTGGAGCCCTCAGTTATCTGCCCCCACCCCTACCCCCAAAAAATAAATTATTTGTTTAGATGTTATTACAATAGTTTGCACCTATATAACCATTTACGGGCATATAAGCAGTGCTGTGGTCGAGCCAGGGCGGTACCCTAGTACTTTATTAGCTGCTGGGGCCCAGCCACCCTGGTGCTTTAAAAGGTTTATAAACGTATTTTTAAAACGAAAATTCGGCACAAAATCTAGATGTGATAAGGCCTCATGATGCGTAATAGATACGAGGCCTGCTAGAGTAGTTACACCTTCTATTTACTTTATAGTACATGCGCTAATGTAGTTATTTTAGAACAGTTACCTGTCATTTTCTGCAGCCTTAACAAACCTTTTCTCCACATACGCTATGACTTCACTATTTTCTTGTACCTGAGTGTCTGCGAGCCTAATTTAGATGTGTGTTTGACTTAATCGAATACCTCAAAGTAGTAATGAATTATTACTAATAATTTATGAGTCCACAAGTTTAAATTACCTTTCTAAACTTATAATTTAGACAAGAAATACAATAAATAAAGAAATTAAGAATATTTTTCTCGATTTGATTAAAATTAAATATTAAATAACACAAACAATAAAAAAACAACCTTTTATTGTGTCTTCAGTAAGGTGAACTTATTGAAGAATATGTCAAAATATATTTAATTGGTTTTGCTTATAATGGTCCGCAATGGACATAGCAAAGGGGGGGAGGAGGCGGTAGAATGTTTCACACCGGCTGCCATCAGTCAAGGGTGTCATATAGGTGTAACTTTGTAAATAAGAAAATAAGTAAAAGAAATGAAAATAATTAAAAAAGAAAGTTTTAAATATAATAAATAGTAATAAATAATAATAATAACAATAATAATAATAATAATAAGAAGAAGAAGAAATGACTATCTATACTATAGAGTGGAGTTATGATTTCGAATGTTCGAGATCTGAATAATTCCATCTATTTTGTCTAACTGATTGAATAGCTAAGAAACTATTTACATAATAATTGTTATAGTGTTTAAAGTTATTTCCCTTATAATAATCACTATTTTTTTATGTTATTATTATTTGATTTTAATAAATTTAATAATATTATTATTAAATAATTTAATATGATTATTATTGTTATTATTATTACTATTATTAATAACAATAGTAATTATTATTTTTACTATTATTATTATTAATTATGACTAAATTATTATAACTATTTTTTCAAATTATTTTCATTTCATTTACTTATTTTTTCTTAATTTACAAAATTACACCTATATGACACCCAGGACTGATGGTAGCCGGTGTGGAATGTCCTACCTCCCCGTCTCCCCCTTTGCTAAGCCCATTGCGGACCATTATATGCAAAACAAATTATATATATTTTTACATTTTCTTCAATAAGTTCATGACACAAATTTAAGTTCAGTGTTTCTAAATCCTTAAAAAGTTTGTAATATAATAATAATGATAATATAGTATTCCAAACTTTTTAAGGATTTAAAAACATTGAACTTAAATTTGTGGCCGAGTAATATAGAAAAATGTTTTGAATGTATTTCTAGATTGCGTTGACTGTGGAGGAAGACGTATTTTAGAGTTTATTAAAATCCTGGTAAATTACTTAAAATCACTTCTTTTTAGCTGTTTTGAGTCGAGGCGTGATTTTATTTTAATGATCTTAGCAACCACTCCATTATAGTCTTCTATTCATATAAATCATGTATCATCATTAATGTTTATCAAATTAAATGGTCCACCTTTGAAGCAATGGGAGCCACTACCATAGGCTCAGACCTTGTTGTTATATAGACAGTGAGCCGTGGAGACTAAATTGTGTTTGTGATGTTCCTGAGCATAGTAGAAATTAGTTATGTTTATTGCTTTAATAGTTATCATAAACTGAGGAGATTGTGTTAAATTGCTACTATGTGTGTGTGTGTGTGTATGTATATATAGTTTTCTCTGTAATTTTAAAACCATTAAAATAAATTCTTAAATATTAAATCGTCAATTTCCCAACCTTCAGTTGGTATGCACCTGCCTACACCTTCACCACGGGACACATCGCTGACTGGCTCATTTGCAAACAACAAGATGTCTTTTGTGGATTGCCAAAGTCGAGGCTTATCGAGACAGTGTGCCAGACCTAGTCCTCGTTCAAGGCTCTCTGTCCTTGTAAGTATTTGGCTGTGAACCTAATTGGTTTTGAATGGGTACATTGAAGAGTCAAATGAGATATGTGATTAAATTTATTTTCAGGAATGGATAAGTCAAAAGACTTTCGGACAATCAAGAATATCTTTTTAAGTAATATTTTGGCCTGTCCTTAAATTGTTTTACTGAGCATAAGTTTTTTTTTCAAATATTCGAGTGTCAAATGAACTATTTAAAATGAAAAAGCTAATTACTATTCCAATATATGCATGGCTTGAGGCGTCACTCTCACAATATACTAGGCTGCCAATGACAGGGAGATCAGGGTTTGAATCACGGTTGAATGCAATGAAGACCTTTTAGTAAACAGCTTTCCACTCTCCTTCAATGCAAATGTAGCTATATTTCTTCTAAATTCAATCTTTCTTTTTTAAACTCATTAGCGTACATAGTATATATGTGTATAACCGGAATAGGTAGTAAGATGTGGCGCTAAAAACATGTTTTATAGTAATAAAAAACTTTTAAAAGTGATGAAACATGACAAGTGAATAAATGTAATTATAAAATATATAGTAAAGGACAGAAATAATGTCCACATCGTCTAACTAGGGGAATGAAGGGGGCTTATTTGTTGGTTGCGGTGATTCGGTAAGTTGGTAATTTGAATAGTCAGCTTTCTACTGTATGTATAATAAATTAAAATTCATTTCCTGGAAAAGAAATGTGGAAGAGTTATTGAAATGGTAGAAAAATAAGTGTATTTCATATTGGCTTGGAAATATATTGTACATGAATATAGGCCATGCCAATAAAAATAAATCACTTTTAAAAGAGTAGGGAGGGCAGGGGGGAATATTATATTTGCACTGAAAACTATTTTATTAATTTTAACTATCCCTGCTCTCTTTACCAGTGTCCTTTTATTCATTTTCATTGACCTCCTCAACTTCCTGATCCTATGATAACTGCTATAATTAAAATTTGTGTTGTAGTTACAAATTAATCATTGGCTAAGAAACATCTTTTTACACCTTTATTGAATGATCAAGCTGTAACTTCAGAATAAAAATATAGCTATTGAAAGTAATGTTACTTTCACTCAATGGAAATACACTCTTATAAAGCTAAAATTATTATTATTATTAGCACCACGTCTTACTACCCGTTCGGGTTATACGCACTTACGCTAATGTGTAATGGTAGGGTGATTGTGAGATGAAATGGAAGACCTACAGTTTAACGTGTAATCCGAACCACGGTGGAGGCCTGGCATTCCTCACATTCACAAGCTGTCTTGTCAGAGGTGAAGGAAGGGTTTGGTAATCAGATAAATCTGTGCCGGGACTGAGGATTGAACCCCGGCCGCCAGCATAGAAGTCTGACACCTTACCCCTAGACCGCCAGGTCACCATTATAAAGCTAAAATCATTTGAGATTGTTATTATATAGCCAAGGAATTTTAGCAACCATTTTCGGTAAGGTATATCTATAGATTAAACTTTTGCATTTTATAATCAACATTTTGAGGGGGGTGGGAAGGGGGGTAAAGCGTGGAGAACTTTCAATTCAATCTAGTGATCTTACTTCAGAAGGAATAAATATAAAAACAAAGAATATCTGAATTTATTTACGAATAAAAACATTATTGTATTGTAACAACTGCACAATTGGTTACATTAAGGTGGGAGTGTAGGGGAATTGAGTGTTTTTTACAGTTTTTATATCAACACTTTTGTTGGTTAAAATAAGTCAAATATTTCTCCAATAGAAATATAGAGTTTAATTTTCTTCACATGGTGGTTCTTGGATATCTGCCAAGGGTGTCTTGGAGTTTAATGACAACTTTTTCTCTTAGTTTAAAAAGTTTCTCATTTAATGCCGCTATGCCCGTGATAGAAATGTATTCAACAACTGTTAATAATACCATGTGAATAAAATTAAACTCTATGTTTCTACTGAAGCCATATTTGGTTTATTTTGGCCAAAAAAATGTTTTGCTATAAAAATTGAAAAACTACAGGCCTTTTAAGCCATTCCCTACGCTCCCACCTTAAGATACAATAGCCCTAATTGCAAGAGAAAATATTATTTCAATGCAGATTAGGGTGTAGAGTTTAATTATGTCTTAGATATCAATACCTATAGACTATAGAGCAAACAGTCTTGTAATTTGTGTAATTATAGAAAAGTGACACACATACAGGGATATGAACCCTGCTCTACTGACATAACTATCTAAAGCCTCCCATCCTCCCCCCCTCACCTCATTGTGTCCTTAAACTTATGGAGGCTTTACATATTTGAGTGCCACAATGATATGGAGGATATCTCGGATGGATCTGTAGTTAGAGCTGTTGGTACACAAAGCTGAACGGCCAGGGTTCAAATCCCTGTACGGGTGTTATTTCTCTATATCCTCACAATCACTCCTTCAGAATGTCATATGAAAAAACGAGTTTGTTTAAATATTTTCATTGGCTAAGAGCTACCAAGAATAATTTTGTGGTCAATAAGTGGATCGCGATCAATGTCTTGGGCACCCTTGATTGAATAAAACATATAAATTTGATCATTTTGTCGGTGGCATTCGGCTCACCTGAGGTGAAAATATTCGCGACAGTATCTCTGTGCCTTCCGAGTTGATTTCCGACCACCAATCAGTTAACACTAGTGTACTTTGCTCGGCCATTTATTTAAACTGCTCAAAGCTTTAATGGCAACTTGACATTTTTATGCCGAAGAGACTTCTGATGAGCAACCGAAATATATTCCCAGATTTTAAAGCCTTCTAACTACTCACAAATAGCTTCAATGTCGGCCATATCGTTCAAGTCATCCCAGTTGACAGCATAGTTGGCACCCGTCTGGAGGTGACGATAGGTGCCATAGATATGGGAGGGTACCCCTGGGAACAAGATAACCATAGCTTGTAAAACTGTCGGTGTAGTCAGGACATAGAAGGTGCAATTTAGGGGTTAGATCAAGCAGGACACATAAATATGAATTTAAGAGTCGGATCAAGCACCTACTAAGGACAGATATATGAATTTAAGGGTTGAATCAAGCACCTACTCAGGATATAAAGATAGGAATTTAAGGTTTGGATCAAGCAGGACACACATATGAATTTAAGGATCATATCAAGCACCTATTCATGTCACATATATATGAATTTAAGGGTTGAGTCAAGCACCTACTCAGAAAACACAGATATGAATTTAAGGGTCAGATAAAGCACCTACTAAGGACACAGAGATCTAAATTTAGGGGTAAGATCAAGCACCTACTCAGGACACAGATATATTAATTCAAGGGTTGTATCAAGCACCTATTCAGGACACAAGAGAGATGAATTTGAGGGTTGGATCAAGCAGGACAAACAGGTATGAATTTAAGGGTCAGATCAAGCACCTACTCAGGACACAAGAGATATGAATTAAAGGGTTGGATCAAGCAGGACACACAGGTATGAATTTAAGAGTCAGATCAAGCACCTACTCAGGATACAGAGATAAGAATTTAAGGGTTGGATCAAGCACTTACTCAGGACACAGATATATGAATTAAAGGGTTGGATCAAGCAGGACACACAGGTATGAATTTAAGAGTCAGATCAAGCACCTACTCAGGATACAGAGATAAGAATTTAAGGGTTGGATCAAGCACTTACTCAGGACACAGATATATGAATTAAAGGGTTGGATCAAGCAGGACACATAGGTATGAATTTAAGGTCAGATCAAGCACCTACTCAGAACACAGAGATATTAATTTAAAGGTCAGATAAAGCACCTACTAAGGACATATCCGAACTAATTTAGGGGTTGTACTCCTAAAAGAGTATGGCATATGAGTTTGTGCTCCACCCACTCCTCCTTCACCTTGCCAAGCACAAGACAATACAACTTATTTAGATTGTCTTATTAGTTTCGTCAGAAAATTATTAACTGCTATAATTCTAGTGTTCAAGGTCACAGCTCAATTAGGAAATATTTATTTTTCACTGAAGCAGTTTCACATGGTTTCATGTAGAGTCTATACAGGGGTATGATTCCTCTGACAGATAGTCTTGACTCATCCTCACCTCTCATTACTCATATATAGGGCTTAGTTACAATGCACTTAACTAGGCTATATCAACATTTTAGCATGACCTACTTTTGTGGTTGCATGGTCAAAGGCATAGGTATCGCTAGTTTTTAGTTTAAATTAGGGAACAAAAATTATCTCATATCGTTGCAAATGAATAGACCGAATATTATGATAGTGGAATTAATAATTTAATTCATATAAAAGTTACCTTAATCGTTCATGGAGTGTTAGAAATGTGGATTTTTAATTTTCACAATTGTACATTTTCAATTTTTCTCAAATGTAGATTTGTAATTTTCTGAATAGAACCATTCATTCACAGTTTCATTGACGGTACTAAGAGTGTCCTATTTGAGGCAGATTATTGGCATGGAGGAAAGAGGAGGAGTTACCCCATTTACCATGGTCTATGGTGTCATCACGAAAGTTTGGATTTCCCATGATTGGGAGGTTGAGGCTCAAAATAATAATAATAATAATATTTAGCACCGTGTCTTACTACCCGTTCAGGTTATACGCTTTAAGTACTAATTACTCTAATGGATTAGGAATTGGGAAGGTTGAATTAGCGGAAGGTAACCCGCATTTGCGTGGAGGGAAAGTGGAAAACCATTTAGGAAAAACCACCCCCAGTTCACCCGACTGAGATTCGAACCTCGATCTCCCCGTCCTCAGCAGTCGAGCAGCTCAACACGACTAACGCGTTAGCCAACTATGCCACCGAGACAGGTCGAGGCTCAAATCTTGATCGGATATACCGGAGATGAGTTTTCCTTTAATGGTGCAAATGCAGGTGTATATTCTCTAAACTAAACCTTGTTTTTGGCTAGCTCAATCGTGTAGATATGCAAATAGCCTGAAGTAAGACTATGTGAATGAATTAAAAATAGTAGCTGATATTCTCATGTGTCTCTTTTAGTTCCAAGTTGTGTTCTTTTTTTATTTCTCTGAATCTTGTTTTGATGAAATAAACAAATAACTTATCTCAACTAAAGATTGGTAGAAACCCAATTTTCTTTTTCAGGTTTCAAGACGAATTTCCTCACTATACCAACAGTGAGACTCCCTATAGTGTCATTCCCCTCCAAGGGGATATTTCTGGTGTCCTTGGAATCCACCCAATAGAGGCCCTATAATATTTCTGATGGGTTAATCTATTACGCCTTTGCCTTGCAATGAAGGTCAGGAAATACTTATTTTTTTGTAAAATAAAAATATAGTAATTATAAAACATTTAATAATAGAAAAGGTTGAAAAAAACTTTTAAATTTGAGAACAGTGCTTTTTTGGCACTTTAAATGTGAAGCGTGAAAAATATTTTCATGAGCGCATGCGGGGTGTGGCCAATGAGGGTGGCAATTGGATCAACTATCTCCCCCAAAGAATATGTTTGAATTTTATTTTTTTAACAATTACAAAGAGCATATAAAACCCAAATGGGTAGTAAGCAATATTATCTGTCAGCCGACCAGCCTATAAACAGGATCTTAACCTACATTAGCTATTAACCTTGGAATAAACATCACCATGATTTCTAAAAAAATTATGTACTTAGTTCTTTTGTCCCTCCAAATTTATCTCTTTATTAATTTGCTGATGTGGGTGCCTCAGCACCCACACTGCACATTTCTATGATTATATTTATTTTTTAGGTTGCGAGAATAGAACATTATAGTGCATCTATATAATAGGCAGATATCTCTAGGAAAAGAAATAGAGAGGGACCATTTTATTACTACTGTGTAAAATTACTTTGTAAAATAAATATAAAAACTAACATATCAGTGTTAATCTGAAAATAAAAAAACAGCTAATTAAAATTGTTTGATTAATGATGAGTAGAAAATTAATCGAATAACAATGAAAAAATAATCAACTTTGGAGGACTATAATTTCTTGTCTGAAATAAAAGTAATGAAATACTGAATTGGTTAAAAAGGAATGTTTGTTTACGTAGGTTTTTGTTTTTACAAGGTTTCTTCATCCGGATTGTGAAAAAAATGGTCAAAACAACTATAACGTGTGTGAGAATACCTATGATTTTGAATTTCATGGTACATTAAAATCCAATCTAATTTTGTCAAATGCTCAGTTTGGCTACAGTTTTTTTTAATTGGGCTCAAAATAGAAGCTATTAACTTTGTACTTTTGACATTTTAATTTGAATAACTGGATCAAAATACCTGACAACACATAAAATATCCTTTCCTCCCACTGCCTTCTAAAATCGAGGTATTATGTAACTTGATTATTGTTATGAGAAGCATTCGACTGCTACCTGCATGGGTGGTCACACAGTCTAGGGTGTCAGACACCCAATATATTGAAATACCAGTGACACGGAGTTCAAGGTTTTGACCTCGACCGGAAGCAATTGAGCTGGTTTTACACATATGATTTATCTCTGTAGTTTTCTCATCCTCTTTCCAAACCTTTAGGAGTGTGTTCTTTTTAAAATATTCCCCCAATTCTTATCTCTTAGAATAAGTCTGTGGTTTACAACCTTTTGGAGAATTTGACCTAATTTTTTTCCCCCCTCAGATTAACGTGACCGCTTGATACACCTCAAAGCATTCAACTACAAGTTTAAAAAAATATATCTTGCGACACATCTTACTACTCATTTGGATTATCCGCATCTAATTACATTATAGTTATAGGGGTGAGAAACATTTAGTTGAAATAAATTTACCCACATATGTGTATAGGAAGAGTGAGGGGGAAAGATTTAGTAAAATTCACCCTCAACACACTTGGCCGGAATTTAAACCCTGACCTCGACGTAACCAACAAACCAAATCAGACAAGCGTGACACTTGGCCCGTGGTCTCACCAATGATGGTTTTAATTCTAATAATATTGATTATATAATGACTATAAAAACATGACTTAAGAGGCCGCGCCGCAGAATAGAATGAATGAGCCGAGCGGGTATTTTGGATGTCGACAAAGTGAGCGCTCACAGCGCCGCTTGCCTAAATATGAGAATGGTACGGTAAACTAGGTTAGCCATCAAACCGTAAAGAGTTGGATATCCAATAGGAACCCAAGCAATAACTTAAAACAGTTTGTAAATTTTAGTTGATTACATTTCTATTTGCATTTATCATCTTTCTATTAACATTATATTCACTCAAAAGAGAATTAAAAAAATTAGCTCTATAAAAAACAAAGTAAAAGTAAATTTAAAAATGGCATACTTTCTTTTTGTTTTAATGATAGCACACAGCACATTTTAATAAATACAATATTGAAGCTTAACAATTTACTCAGAATTTTCAAGAGAGGCTTGATTGAAAATGTTTTTAAAAAAAAACCAACATAGTGTATGAAGGTTATTTTGCACAGTATAAAGTTTCACGGCACATCAGCGTGTGAGACACAATCAATTGTTTCCTACAAGATCCCATACCAATGTCACAATCTTGACTCGTGAGGGACCGACATCAGCCATGATGCTCCGTGAGCATTTGTCAAGTGAGGGGAGGGCTATGACATAACTGCAGTGCCTACAGCCAAGAAATGTGTTGGTCGGCCATTTGTAATGGTGTCAAGACTCTGTGATGTTTATACCTTATGATGGTACAAGACAAGAATAGTCCTTTGTTACTATCATGGTAAAAAGTCATTTTTGTTTTTTCAGACACTTAATATGTCTAAGATACCAGCCCTTTGGCTCCCCTGATTATAGTTTATATTTTTGATTTACATCACACCATGAATTTAAGCTGCATGCAGGTATTTTAGTTTGGTTAACTATTTAGTTAATTAATTCAAATATTTAGGGACAATTTTAACTAGCAATAACGATATTAAATTGGAATTTATGAAATAATACAGTCGGGAAATGCTTGTTATTAGTCAGTCAGTAAGTGGTTGGCATCTCATCTGCTGTCAAGAAATGTAAAGCTCAGAATATACAAAGCCATAATTTTATCGGTTGTTCTCTATGGGTGCGAGACATGGCCTCTTACCTTAAATGACGAAAAGAAATTTAGGGTGTTCGAAAACAAGGTGCTTAGGAAGATATTTGATCAAAAAATTGACTAAGATAGTGGGGAGTAGAGGAGGCTACATAATTATCAGCTGTATACCCTGTACTCATCACCAGACATTGTTAGGGTAGTAAAATCTCGCAGGTTACGGTGGGCAGGTCATGCAGTGTGAATGGGAGTATCTAAAACCGCGTTCAACGTATATAATGGCAAACCCATTGGGAAAAGACCACTGGGAAGACCCAAACACAGATGGGAGGATACAATTTGGATTGACCTGAGAGATAAGGTGTAATGAGATAGACTGGATAGAATTATCTCAAGAGAGGAATAGATGGCATACGTTTGTGAGTGCAGTAATGAACTTTCAACTTCCTAATGCCATAGAGTAAGTAAGTGAGTATGTGGGTATTTTTAGCTACACTAGTACTTGATTCAATGACCATATGGTTTAAGCATCACTTTCGTAATAAACTAGACTGCCCATGATGAAGAGATTACGGTTTGATCTCGGTCAGGTGTACTGAGGGCTATTTTTCCCGAATGGTTTTTCAATTCTCTCTCCATGAAAATGCAGATACTCTATATCTAAGTTCAATCTGTCTCAGCCCTACACCCAGTAGCATAAATAGCACACAGATGTATAACCTAAACAGGGAGTAAGGCTAAAAAAAAAAATTAGTGCGCTAGGGAGGAGGAATGTAAAATTTAGGAAAAGGGTACCCACATTTGCATGGAGTAATAGTGCTAAACTATTGAGTAAAAACCACCCTCAGTACACCCAATAGTGATTCAAGCCCCGATCTTCTCATCTTCAATAAACCAGCCTATTGCAAAAGTGATGCCTTAAATTGTTTGGCCAACAATTGATTATAGTTTAATCTGAAAAAAAACAAACACAGCTCATATACCACCTTAGATTAGTCTATAAGGATCCAAACCACAAAGTACTCAACTTTATAGTTAGAAACTGAAACTTTAAATACATGAAAAAAAAGCATTATCGAGTAACCAACTTTAACAAAATGAGTCACAATATTCATCTAATGAGGGGCCAGCAATTGTAACATTTTTGTTATAATATAAGATTAACTTTCACCAGTGTTTTGTGGGCGCGTGGACTAAAGGAAAAGCTTATCTAGTCTAGTTTGTTGGTTACAGGTGGGGGGTAAGGGTTCGAATTCTGTCAGGAGGTACTGAGAGCAATATTTCCTAAATGGTTTTTACTCTTTCCTCCACATATATATAGGAAGACTTTGTCTAAATTATACCTAGCTTATCCCTAACCTACCCAAGATGGTTAATAAGACACTCTGAAAGAAAAATAGTTTCATAAAACTTTATTAGAAATCAATTTAGGGCAAGTTTTAAAAAACATCAATAAACAGTCCCACAGTTATTAAAAGATTTTATAGATTCAAAATATAAGTGTGTGTGTGTGTGCTCCGTTTACCCTGAAAAGTATTAGTCTTATTAGCTAGCTACACCATAGTGGAACCAGAACCAAGGAAGGTAGTAGTCTTACCTTGACTGATTACACTATGACCCTATCTTATAAGCTGCATCATAGTGGAACCAAGCAAGGTAGTAGTCTTACCTTGACAAAATACACTATGGCTCTATTTTATAAGATACACCATAGTGGGACCAAGCAAGGTAGCAGTCTTACCTTTACAGATTACACTATGGCCCTATCTCATAAGCACGGTCATAGTGGAACCAAGCCAGGTAAGCTTGCTACCTTTAAAAGTAAACTAAGGAAACATTTTGGTAGATGAACTTGGTTATTGTATTAAATTTTGAGACAAATTTTAAACATGGGCAACGTACTTCACCACAATCTAATACTGCTGAATCATTCTTCTATTTAAAACACTAATAAGTTTTAAAATAGCTATTTGAGGAAAACTGCTAAGATTGATATCTTACATCGTGATGATAGTAATAATTATCTCGCCTAGAGTTAAAGATATATAAGATTTAGCCTATCAACCAAATTGTAATAATTTACTTTCCACTAATCCAAATTCGTTCCCCCACCACCTTTCTTAAACTATAAAACCTAATTTACACCCTTTTTGATTCAAACTGGTGAACCATCAGGTAAAAGCAGGGCTAACCAAACTACTGAGATATGTTGGCCCCATCATTGGAGTGGGTTTGGCGTTGCCTCCATGTAGCACTGGCAGAAATAGCTTGGGCAGTATATTTTTAGACAAAAACCCTGGGAGCTCAGATGAGAAACTTGGGACTGTTACAACATTTGACTACCTTCACTTCCCCTCTTAATCCCTCTCCTATCCCCTTCCCACTACTCTCTGTTTCATATAAACAACGCATTTACCGCAGTCACAAACATCGGCTTCAAACACTCGGTTTACTTTATCTTGAGCAAGGTTTTCAATAACATTGTTCGGTTTGCCTCCCTATCAATGTTTTAAATAACCTGAAGGATCCAGACATTCTAAGTCCTATCCTAATAAACAAGTGGTTAGGGAGTTTGAGGATAAAGGGCCAAGCTATGGTGCCCAATTTAATCCAGGGTGGAGCCTAAATAGTTTTTTTCTTTCTTTTAGCACAGTGTCTTATTACCTGTTCAGGTGATATGCATATGTACTAGCTATGCTAATAAGTTAGAGATGAGGAGGGTTAAATTTATTGGAAGTGTATTTGAATTTGTGTGGAGAGAGTGTGGGAAACCATTTAGGAAAAACCACCTCACCAGATTTGAACCTCGATCTCCCCGTCATTGGCAGTTCAGTCTATTGAGAGAGTGATGCATTTGACCATAAGACCACCAAAAGGGCACATAATTAATTACTTGTTTTTGAATTCACCTTCCTACCTGTAACAAGATCACAAAGTCTAAGGCGTCATTCTTGCAATAATCTAGATTGTCGATGATAAGGAGTTCCAGGGGTATCGACAGGCAGGGTGGGGAGGAGCATTGGGGGTGATTTGTGGGTTTTATCATTCTCGCTTCATACAGATGTGTGTGCAATTTTATTAATACCACCCTCATCCTCCCTACCTGTTATATAAAGCTGTTAATAACCATGGTGTTAAACTTAATAAAAATAATAATAACAAAATAATAAGAAAGGGTTTGTCTAGTAATCTTTGAATCCTAAAAGATATTTGAGATTCAAACTATGAAATTTCCAATATGAATAAATATTAGTTTTATTATTGTCTTAATTTTAGTTAAAGCCATTATGATGATTATTGGTGATTCAGCTCAATGTAATTCTATGACAAACTTAACAACCCGAGAGCATTAATTTACTAAATAACTGAATAGGAATTTAATATTATGACCAAAAAAATTGAGCATTTTATTATGATAACTTATTTTTATATTGACTAAAGAATTAATGTGAACAAAATAGGAAGTGAAGGGAGAGGAGGGAATCATTGACGTGTGAGAAAGCTAATCCTTAAGGGTTGTCACATTTTCTAAGATTTGGATTCAAGATTCAGATTCGTAAATGATATGAATTCGAGGAACAAAATAACAATTTGACCCAACTAAAATTATTATTATTATTATTATTATTAGCACTGCGTCTTACTAATCGTTCGGGTTATACGCACTTACGCTAATGTGTATTGGTAGGTTGATTGTGAGATGAAATGGAGGACCTACAGTTTAACGTGTGATCCGAACCACGGTGGAGGCCTGGCATTCCTCACATTCACAAGTTGTGATTAATACACGTCTTATCAGAGGTGAAGGAAGGGTTTGGCTATCAGATAAATCTGTGCCGGGACCGAGGATTGAACTTCGGACCCCCAGCACAGAAGTCCGACACCTTATCCCTAGACTGACAGGCCACCCGACCCAACTAAAAGAACTTAAAAAAAATAATCAAAAAATTAAAATTAATGATATTAAACTGAGAGGTTATATATGTAAGGTACAAATAATGAGAATGGAAAAGGAAAGAAGGAATCCCATGGAGAAAGTTGAAGATGAAATTTGGAGGGGAAAAAAAAGGCTGCAAGGGAGACCATGAAAGAAGTGGGAGGAGCGAATAACAAATGTGAGAGTGAGAGGAGAAGAATGGAAGCAAATAGAGGAGGAAAAATAGTGGAAGGAAAGAGGAAGATGGAGGCATTAACTAAACTGACCCGGCTTGAAACATTTTATGATGATGATGATTGTACTGAATTAAGTGTTTCTGTCTTAGGTTAACATTATGCTAAAAAAAATGAATGCCAACTGCCACAAATAAAAAAATAAATACATTTGTGACCTGATTTTGTCTAACTACATTCAAAGAAATCTTTGCCTGCTGACCAAGAGTATTTATCCGAGACCAGCAGTGACTGCCTTGTGGGACATCTATTTTTGTGGAGGACACTCACAAATGGGTGTGAGTCATGCGTGGTGCTGACGGAACTGACGAGCGAGTGCGGCCAAATCACGAATCATCTCTCACTTTTAAACCAAGCGTTTCAAGTTCTACTTTAAAAAAATAGTGATAACTTACTAAAAACAAGTTAATAAATAACAAAATAGTGAAATATCTGATCTATTTTGTATCACATTTTCATAAGTGTATTTTTTACAGCATATTATTTTATGTAGTTTTTTTAATTAGATAAATGATAATTTTGACAATACTTTGTGTTAGGCTTCTTAGCTTTTCCTCAATTTTACCATTTTTATCTTTGTTATTTTCTGTTAAACTTAATTAAAGAAAATTTAAACTTAACAATAATTTTACTTTATTATTATTATTATTATATTTTATTTACTATTACTAAAATAATCAATTTTATACATGCTTTATGCTACTAATTTAATAAAGAAGAAGTTTATTTTTCAAAAAAATATTTATTGTTTTAGGCAAAAAATAATAATTTTGGAAAAAAATAAAAAATTTGGACAGTTTTTCAAAGGCAGTGTTTGTTTTCTTATTAAAGCATTTTTATAGGTGTATTTATCTCTAGACTAAATTATGGATAGTAAACTTATAGTGCAAGTAGCACATAAATTGCCATTAATTTTGGCTATATTATATTTGAGGTATTGATGACAAATAAAATTGCAACAATAAGCTTAAAGCAGCTTAGTACTAAAAAACTGTACATTCGTCCCGGATATTTCTTATGCCACACTATTGTTAAATTAGGGAATAAAAAAATGAACTTTCCCTTAGATGTTTAATGGCAATATTAACAACTTGTTTCAAGTATTATGGTTCACATTATCCTTGGTCAACAATGCAGGGGGATCAAGGTTCTAATCCCAGAGGGCTGTATCGCAGGACAAACATTTTAGACAATTGGAAATAGATACTGGAATAATAATGGCGACTGATTGGACAGGTTCATGTCCCAATTTAATGAAGGGTAAAGATTATGGATAAAATTGCAGGTTACACTGTAGGCACACTTCCTGCGTTAGGCTTATTTTGTGTTTTTCATATCAAGCAGCAAATCATGAAATTATTAAGAAATAATTTATTTAGTCAGATAGGTTGTTTTTGAACAAATGTGTTTTGATTAAAATGGGTAACACAATGGTAGATTACAGGCAACTTTTTAAAACTGTATTTGGGAAATATTTTTACAACTCGTGGTCTCATTAAAAAGTGATTTTGAACTGAAATTGTAGATATATATATACTCATTCAGTAATATCGGTTTACACTTAATTCCTGCAGTATTGATTATTATTAAGAATGTTCCTGATTATTGGTTTATTTTGTAAAATTCATTTTACCACCCATTTGGGTTATCCGCATATTAACCCTAAATAGGGTAGAAATGAAGTATGTCGAATTTAAAGAAAATTTACTACCGTTTGCAAAAAGGGAGATGGGAAACTATCTAGGGAAAAATAACCGAGTACACCCAAACCAGGACGCGAACCCTGACCTCATCACCGACAAACCATACAGTTAATGAGTTTGACAACTTTGCCCCCATGCTCATTTATGTGGCTCTTATTGTTCTTTAAGAAAAATCTTAACTAAGTAGTTGTCTTCAGCTACTATAGTCATTTTTGCTATAGTTTCTTATCTTTTGTCAGCTTAAGAGCCAGTCTCGCAGCTGGTTAACAGTGTTATTAAGTCTTAAGATTATGCTTGAACCAGAACACATATTTTAATGTGATTTCTTAGGCTCTTAACTTTAAAATAGTGAAATTTGGATCAGTGAACTGGTTTTTAAATTTTAAAATAATTAATTTTCAATAATTAATTCAAGTTAAAATGGTTTCACTGGTCTCAATTCAATTGTTTTCTAATGAACTAAAGGAAACTACACTAAAACGCAATGCCCGGTTCAAGCTGACTTACCTACCTAAATATACACTATCCAGTAGATGATAAGGGCTCTTAATACTTAGGTAGGTAACACAGCTTGTACCATTCGTCACATCGTAGTGTGTTCTGTAGTATACTTTATAAAACAACGGAGATGAGAACAGTGAAACGTGTTAAACTTTTTTTTTTAATTCAACAAAATTGAAAAAAAATATTATTTTTTTCATTTGAAACTGTAAACTTGATCCCAATTTCAAGATTGTTGAGGGAAGAACACAAAAAACTGCACCACAATGTGATTTATGGTTCGAGCATGTATTTGTACCTTATTTCCCGGTTAATCGTTCATGCAGTGAAAGATTAACCTACATGCAAGCAAAGAGTTTAAGTGGTGACATGATTGTTATTTTTTTAAATGTGTCTATCATAAATTATGTTGGTTCCCTTCTGGGAACAACAATGCAAGTGTAAATAAATAAAAACATGGAAATTAGAATAAAAGTTTTATCTTACAAGAACACCAACCTGATATGTTTTAAACTAACATGTTATATTATATATTATATTATAGATTCCAAAATAATGTATACGGGTAGTAATATTCCTTCACCGGCTTTCAAAATATTACTAATATAATTGTTATTTTAATTAGTATATTAAACTCAAATAGGCACGTAATCTAATAGGTAAGGATGAAGAGAGAAGTTTAAAATAAATTTGTTTGGATTGATGGAAAGAGAACGCCGAACTCACAATGATAAATAATAAATAAGAAACTATCCCCAGGCCAGGTATCAAACAATGACTTTCTCATCAATGATAAACAAATGATTTTTTTTTTTTTGTCCAATGCCATATTCTCCATGGCCTTTGGTGCAGGTTTAGTAGGGTTTTAGCAGGAAGGAGTTTGAAGAATATACAAAGCTTCTTATTTGCAGTAAACAATGATAACATTTTACTATATTAAAAGTGTTATTTTATATTTATTGAGGTAGGACATGGTTTTATAAAATAAGCCTGTCTGTGTTCACTAATCTGTCAAAACTAGGGATGGGACCCTAAAATCCTTAAGGATTTTCAATATTCAAGGATTGGGGAAAATTTCGAACTCGAGACTCAAATCCTTAAAAAAAAATTGTTTTCAATCTATCAAGTGAAATTAGCTTTAGAGATCTAATACTTCTTATTTGTGATTCAGAACCAATTATAACTATAGGATGAACTTAACATCCAAGCCCTAGACCAGTAATTTAACACTTAACTGAGTGTATGAATGTTATAATGAATGGATCATAAGAAAGGATTAACATTTAGTTATTATTTCTATTTTCTATTATTATATTATATTACTATTTCCTCTTATGTTCATAATTTTTTCAAAATTTCAGATTAGGATTTGAAATTTGAAGGTAAATCGGAGATTTGGGTTCATAAAATAGTGGATTCGACCCAACTCTAATCAAAACAAATTAATCACATCAAATACTTTCTATAATACCACCAACCTATAAAATAGATGGAGCTTGTTTGTGCTTTTGAGTCAACAAAATTTACAAAATACATCTGTCATTTAACAAAGGTAATTTATATTTCAAATTTCACAAAATATCTGTGTACCCTCTATAATTGAACATATCTATCAAAACGTACAGCTACAGATCATAGGACTTGGCGTATAATCATATGAAAACTGTTTTAGTAAGTTTTATAACTGTTAAAAACAAAGTACCTTTCTTTGTAACTCAGACTTTATTACAGCTATGAAAGGTGGAGAAGTGTGTTGTTTCTACCAATGGACATGCTTTGTTTCTTTAAAACCCCTTCATTACATACAAGTACACCTCATGGTAAATGTTCCAGATATAGGTGAAAAATATAATAGGTTAGCTATTTAATCCATCATGATATGTGCATTCGTACACTTGTCATTGTATTATTCGCAGCATGAATTCCTCACGGGTCGTAGGTGGCCGAGTTATCTGATAGCTCGCGACCGTAACTGATCACTCATATGTAGGTAATAATTTCTGCACGTCTGTCACAGACTCGGCCTTGAAATATGAGTGAAGAATAACCTTAGGCATGGATGGGATGACTGTTGGATAGCTCGATGATTAGAGCAATGGCGTACTAAGTCAGAGGTCCTGGGTTTGATTCCTATATCTAGATGTAATTTCTAAATTTAAAGAATATACTGTTTTGTCATGTGTCTGCGAACATAGACTGCTTTTTCTCTCAATCGACTTGGCGCATGTTATTCAGTTTCCGCAAGTGAGTTTTTTTTAAGTTTTTCAGCAGCAAAATGCATTTGCAAATTTGACCAATTTATGATATTTGACAGTGTTGTGGCCCTTATTTAACCTGTTGAAAAAGCTGGATACGCTTGCATATGCATTATATGTCTGCCTGTCTGTTGATGCAGTTTTGTGGATTTAATTTTTAATACGGTTATTCCCAAAATTATATTTAAGAGTGTAAAAAGGTGTGAATCGATCCACTCAACTGTGCGAACTTGCAAGAAGCTGTCAAATACAATAGGAATATATGGCAAGCTCTCCAGACTAGAGAGGACTTGAAAAATAGAGAATCATTGGATTTAAAAAAACTATTTTGAGGTATATTAAAGTTAAAATTCAATGTAATCAGTTAAATGACAACTTTTAAAATTACTTCATTTGTTTCATAAAAATCTTGACTCACACTAACAATCTTAATTATAATAATTTTTATTGTCTAAGCTTTGTAGTTTTGTAGCAATTATTTTTTTTTGACAGAAAACCTGAACCTAGTATATGTTCTTAACAAAGACACCATTGTGTATCATTTTAATCACAGATTTTTTTTTATTACCGGGCTCAGATCATTTGCATATATAATAGTTACTCTAATGTGTTAGGGATGAGTAAGGTTGAATTTAGAGGAAGTTTATCCGCATTTTTGCTAAAGGAGAGTGGAAAACCATTTGTGAAAACCCACCCTCAGTAGACCTGACTGGGATTTAAACCCTGATCTCTCTGTTATTAGCAAGCCAGTCCAACACAAGAGTGACGCCTTAGGCTGTTCAACCATTGAAAGTGGGTATAACCAAATGTTCCATAAGCTAATGACCCACTTTGGTGTTCAAATGGTTTAAGGTGTCACTATTGCAATAGACTGGACTTCCAATAACAGGGATATCAAGGTTTGAATCCCGGAACAGTGTATCGAGAGTTTTTTCTAAATGGATTTCCACTCTTCCTCCATGAAAATTCGGGTACACTTTAATTAAATTCGACCTTACTCATCCCTAATACATTAGTTTAATTAGTACCTATCCATTTATACCAAAAGGGTAGTCGGACATGTTGTTAAAAAAAACCATGTAAATGGTAGCACAAAGAAGATTCTGAAAGTTGTTCCAATAATCAAACTAGAATGAAGAATTTAGTTTACATTAACTATCTTTTAAGCTATAAAAATATCAGTTTAGTGTTTAAAGAAAACAATATGTTTACTAATAAGATTGAGTGAGCAAAAATATGGCTCACATTGACCCAGGAGACAGCGGTTAAGTTCTGGCTACATATACAGGGTCTGCCCCCCCCCCTCCCCCCATCCCACCGCTCCCTCAAACCCTACATCCCTTTATACCTGTGAATCCTGAGGCAATTCTACATTCATCATCCTAGTGTTGATTTTTCAACAGTTTATAGTTCAGTGTCAAACGCCATATTAGCATCAAAGTGTCCTGATAAAAAAAAAAATGACGCACTTGCATCATTGTTTAAATGAAAAGGAGCAGGGTAGTATTAGAATAAAATTGGATTTAGATTAGAAAATAATTAATTACAATTTGTAAAACTAGTTATGACCAGATGCACAATCAAATTTATTTGGTATTCATTTGTAAGAAAAATGTTTGTGTAGCTTATCAAGTTATTTTTAATCAATTCATTTTTATTGAAGTTACTTAAGTTTAAATTGGTTTAATCTTGAAATAAAAAGTCTCAGTAAGAGATAGTTAAAATATAGGAAATTTTCAACATAGGTATTTTACAAAAAATCTGATATCTCAAAAAAATTGATTGTGCATCTCACTGCTGGAAAACCAAATTAGAAATAGATAGAGATTCAATAGGTGTTCTGCTTGCACAGAAGTATGATGAGTTTAAAGATATATTTTTTTATTTACAAGAAGAGACCACTACAAAGAAATCAGAATAAAAACTTTTACTACAAAGAAGACAAAAGTATAATTAATGTAAAAAATAAAAGAAGCATTTTCTATAAACAAAAATGTCCTTAAACAGATTCACAGTTAACTCTTAATATGCACATAATATCTAATAAGCAGTGTATAGTGTTTTCCATGAAGAATAAAAACTAGTTGTTAGGAGTGTGCAAAGCTTTGAAATGCCTAGGTCGAAGGTCAAATCTCCTTTCCTTCAACTTGACACCCACAATAACCTCTGCATCTTCGAAACATTTCAAAGGAAGAAGAAAACTTTGATATATTATAAACAGATTTTAAATATCTCACTTAATATGACATATTTCAACATATAGGTAGTGTATTTCTTTGATTATAGGAAACTAAGACTCATCTTAATTTTTCAGTACCACCAACAGAAAAAGTCTTTGATTCTAAGAAAATCAATAATAATAAAATGCTTAAATACCCTAAATAAAATATATCTTTTTATTAGAGAATTAAATTTACTAACAACAATAGTAGGTACCTTATTTATCAGTAGGTATGTTAACCGGCCCTGTGGTGTAGTGGTCAGTGCACGTGGCTGTGAGTACCGGGTTTTATTCCCGGCTTGACCTTGGGTACTTTTCCTGATAGCGGAACTACCCCAACGATCTCCAGGGTTTGGTTAATTAGGCTCAAAATAGGTTTAATAGTTTCCACTGGTTCCACACCCTCATACTCACTAACACCATCATCTCAACTTATCAGGACACGGAAAGAACCTCCATGGACAGGATCTACAATTATTGCATTTGGGTGTCCCCCGGGCAATGGTACATTAGCACTGGCTAATCTTCACACAAACTGGGCTATGAATGATGCACATTATTATAATTATTATAGTGGGTATGTTATTCTTCTGAATCAATATCAGTCCAATTCTTTCTGAGCCGTTGCTATCGACATCTGAATAAATTTCAGAGTCTACTTCTCATTCAAAATCTGATTCTTCTGAGCCATCTTTATCTTTACTATACCATACTATGTTGTCTTCTGAGCCATTAAGAGCATTGGACGAAAAATAACTGTGATTCTAAGATGCCATCGACTCCAAGATGCAACCTGTTTTTAGAGACTTTGAATGGGGGAACAAAGTGATTCTTAGAATCAAATAAATGTGATAATTATTTCAAGAACAGTTTCTGAACAGTATTTTAATATCGCCTAATGATTAAATGACATCTATATTGTAAGCATGGATAAATTTAGATATATCAGCATAAAATAATATAATGACCTTAGTTTTAATCTCTAAGCCTTTATCTTTACCTTAGATGCATTATGGTGTATCATTTTAAAACTAAGAATAGTTTTATGTGATAACAACAAAAATTTTATGTATTTGACTTTGCTTCACCTGTTTAAAGATTTGCTTCGACTTCTCTTCACATTTAAAAAAATGACCTTTGCACACTCCTACAAATTATTACAGCTGGATACTATTTATTTTCATATACTTCAGACACTTCTACAATCCATTCTACTACATGGTCTTTTAGCCCAAAACCAGGCAGGCACGAACTTCAAATGACCCTGAACCATATTACGCTAATAATCTCAGCATGCAAGCACCATCAAACTGTTTCCACCACCCAAATTAACCATCACCATAGCAGTCACCACAAATATCATATTACAAATAAATATGTATATGAAAACCACCAGTCACAATTGCACAGCAAGATATAAATATACAAACATACAAAGTACAAAAGACAAAAGTTATTGAAGTTCTTACTAACATTAAAATCTCAAAAAAAAAATCTTTTTTTTTTAAATGAGCAAATTTTTTTTCTTATATAAAGCACCAAATATAAATTTGGAGTCAATTTATTAATATCAATACACTGGCATAAAATACCACAAGATTTTTATCTTAACATTAATGAAGAAAGCGAGAAAATAATCAATAGTACTTATTTAAATCTTGGTAAAAAAAAAATTACCACTCAAAGAACAATACTTTTAGTATAAGTACAAAATGCTCATTCATTCATTTTAAACAAACACAAAATCCAGTGTTTTGTTTTTTTTAATAAGGTAGAATATAAAGAAAAAGCTTTTAAACTAACAAGACTGACATTCAAACTAGAAGCTACAAAAATAAGCTTTAACATTCTGCATTTGACTAGGATTTTTTGACAAGTTAATCACAAAGATTGAAGGGCTTTAATTTAAGCCATGTCAGTTGATGTGCGATGAGTTTTTTTTAATGTAATACAAGTTAAATTGACTTTAAAATCAATAAAAGACTTCTAAATTCTTTGTTTCTTGAAAGCATTACCATTTATTGTCCATTTTGTTATCAATCAGATGATGTCTGGCATAAATAAAAGTAAGATAAAGAAGGGAACAAATTATTTGTTAAAGCATAAGCTTAATCTTCTATATAAAATATACTTAATATTTTGTATAATTGACAAACATAATTATTGCCAAGTATTTTTGTTTACTTATATTAAGTGGAAGTCAATTTCCAATAAATAGCACGCGAGAAAATAAAAAAATACATGTAATTTAATGCAGTTTTCAAATTAAATTATAAAATACATACTTTTGACTTTAACACAGTTCAAAAAAAAGGACCAAGATAAGTTATTCATGCACATCAATGTAATGAATTAAATTATAGACAATCGCTAATACATCTCGTGCCACTAATTTCCACTCTTCATTGTTTTGTGCGAGATTAGGGCTTGCGTACGGAACGCCTCTCACCTGGAACTTGCAGCATACCAGAACTGCCGATAGTTCCAAGCATGTTGGTAGCAGTGCAAGTATAATTCCCAGCATCCTCTGGAACAAAGAGATTAAATTAATTCTGTGTACAACACGCCTTCTAGATCTAGCAATTAATTACCTTGCGGGCTTAGTGCATTAAGCCACTATCCGACCCACCCAAGAGAGTTTGTCAGTTCAGAACTAATTGGGACCAAAAATTCTTTAAGGCAGGCAAGGTACTAGTAATGTTTAGTTCACAATAAAAGCAGTCCCAGTTGCTAATAACCCTTAGTTTGTGTTAGGAGACCAGATAAATAAAATTATATAAACAACTTTTAAATGAAATATTGTATTTAAAAAAATAAATTAATTTAGTTATAACAAGAGTATAACACGCTTTGGTGGCTGCATGTTCTAAGCCGCCGCTCTCGTAATAGACTAGACTGCCAATGACAGGGAGATTGAGGTTCAAATCCTGGTCGGGTGTACTCAAGGTGGTTTTTATTAAATGGTTTTCCACTCTCCATTCACAAAAATGTGGATACAATTTCTCTTATTTCAATCTTCCTCATTCCTAGCACAGGTAACACAAAGTGATGCTAAAAAAGACAAGAAGATATTCATTTTATTTAAATAAAATACTCAACATAAACTATTTACATAACTAAATTAATGAAAATAAAATGTTTTTTGTTTATAATGATTAGGAGCATGCATCACATGCTCATCAACTCTGTGATACAGACGGCTATAAATAGTGAATTTACACTAACACTATATAGCACATTGAATCATTTCTGATTGAAGATTAATGAAGATAAAGAGTTAATAGAAGTTCCTAATACAAAACATTGTTGTAATATTAAATGACATGCAGATAAAAACTGCATTGAAAAGGTCGTTTTTGACCATTTTAGAATGGCTTCACACGTAAGCACTGTGCACAAATCTTTAAATCTTTATTCTGTCACAATAGAGACATACTGTAGTTGTTAATAAGAAGATTTATCATTTTGTCTCCCATCATCACTGCAGAAGATTTCAAGTAATAATTCAAATATGAATGCACTGCACACATTTCTGGAAGATTGTAGGTATTTTCTTTTCCCTTCTACTTCTATACCTCATCTGTGCGCACGCACGCACACACACACACACACACACACACACACACACAAACACACACAAAGGCATATGCAAGCCAGGAGCTGCGTTGGGCCTGCTATGATGAACGCTCTTAGTAGTGTCCAAGCCAAACACGTTTGAAAACTTTTATCTTCTAAACTAAGGTTTTCCTGACTAATCTTTGAATTCCCAAATTTGTGTCACATTATTCAAGTTTGAGAAGTTCCAGGTTTCGACAAACATGGTGGTAACCATCTTTTACAAGCTCAACGAGAGCCAAATTGTTGAGACCTTCATACCTTTTGATGAGGGAGAAGGTATTAGGGCGCAATCTTGAGAAAAGTATTAATTATTTGATTATTGTAATGATTCTGCTGGTTAAAATAAACGTTAATATGAATGTTTGCTAATAATCCACCCTTATTTATTTTGTTACGTCTAGTTAATTAGCATAATTTAATAATGGTTATTTCCTGACCAGGGAAAGCCTGTGGTATGGTGAGGCGGCAGACTCCATTCCTGTACTGTATCTGGTAGTCCTGGCAGTTCTCGATGATTCTCCCGTTCTTGGACCACAGGACATTTGGAGGGGGCTCCGCCTGGACAATGCACTCAAACCGCGCAGTCTGTCCGCTCACCACCGCGATGTCACGCAGGGGCTGCGAATAAACAGCGGTAATTACTTGGTATGCTATGTATCAAGAGAACAAAAATAAAATACAACGGCCTTGGAGACTCACTTCGGTGGTCAAATGGTCTAAGATTTCACTCTAGAGTTGAGTCCTGTCTACAGACACTGTATTCATAAGGTGCGTAGTGATCCGTAAGAGATCAACTCCACACTAACAGATTGATCTGCCTACAGAATCCTGATATTTAAGTCCTTATTACTTACCCCTCCATAGAAGTTGGATCAAATTTAACTTTCAGAGTACTAGTCAAAACGGACTGCTAAGGACTACCAATCAGCAAAGTAAGTATGTGCATGCATCTATCAAAATGAAAGCACCAATAATAGTGAAAGAATCTGTTGCTATGGAAACAAATACAAAATGATATGATAGTTTTATGCATGAGACTATTTCAGAAACATTTTTCTGAAAATTTAAAACCCCGGGAAGTATGGCATTTCAGAAACAGTTTTTTGAGAACTACCAAGTTTTCGAAAGAGCGGCGTCACTTTGGTAAGTTAAACTTCCCATTAGTAAGTTTTATATCCTCTGCCCTAGACTATTTTATTTCAAAGTGTTTATTGGACCTAATCTTTGACCTTCTCATTGGTTGGTACAATCACGTGATTAAGGATAAGGACTGTGTAGACTCGATTTACATTTCTAAGGATCATTGAGGACTCAATGAATATATTTATGTGGAGCTTACAGACTCTGTAAACGAGGCTTGATACTGGATTTCTAGTGACGCCCATCTAAGACCATGTGACCACCAATGAGGTATTCACTAGCTAATTTGTGTGTAGTTTTAGGTCTTGAGACCTTTGTCAATGTGGGTATTGTAATCATACTAAAGAGTACCGTGATGAATGTTGGTGGTTTGCGAGGCAGGCCCCCTAAGCTGCTCGGGGTGCTGGGTGGTGTAGGTGTGCCACCGCGACCTTGACCTTTATTTGGGCCCTTCATCGGACTGATTCCCTGCCAAGAGCCACCAGGAGAAACTGTGGACAGATACAATGTCATATTACGTTATGTTCGGTTGAAGTGGGATAAGTCAAATAAATACTCAAATATAAATAGTGTAATTTGTCATAGCAAATGGGATTAGATAAAACTCTTTATTTGTTTAAAATATATTAGTTGGAATATTAAAATATGGATTTCAAACTAAGGATGTTAAAAGTTTTAAATGAAATTAAAGTACTGATATATTATTATTATTAGTACCACGTCTTACTACCCGTTCGGGTTATACGCACCTACGCTAATGTGTAATGGTAGGATGATTGTGAGATGAAATGAAGGACCTACAGTTTAACGTGGAATCCGAACCACGGTGGAGGCCTGGCATTCCTCACATTAACAAGATGTCTTGTCAGAGGTGAAGGAAGGGTTTGGTAATCAGATAAATCTTTGCCGGGACCGAGGATTGAACCCCGGCCGCCAGCATATAAGTCTGACACCTTACCCCTAGACCGCCAGGTCACCCACAGTACCGATATAAGTTATAATAACGTTTACAAACATATTTTAGAATTCAATTAACCAGAAATGACAAAGTGGACATGTAAATCGAACCCAGTACTGTTTACTCTTTGTATCAATGAACTATCCTTGTTTTTCTCATATCCAGGGTCACTTTTAATTAGTTGAACTATCGAATTTAAATGTGATGACTGTTCAAGTATTGACCACTCAGCGATATCCACAATTTCAATCACAGCGACTCATAACTGACTTTAATGCTTCAAGAATTTATTAATTAGTCAATATGTATCACAAACTGATAAGTCAGTACAACAACAGCAACTAGTGAAAATAGGCTTTGGACACAACAGAGACCAGGATGACTCGGTAGTAGAGCAATGGCGCTCTAAGCCGAAGGTCCTGTGTATGATTCCTCAGTTCAGGTGCCATTCTTACCCAATTAATTTTGATACCAGTGTCGCAACTGATCCTTTAGACTACTATCACATACAATTTTGATAAATATAAGTTACTATTTTAAATTGCACTAAAATTCAAAAAATGAGGCAAACATTCAAACTATATAAGTATATAGTTAATTATCTATATCTCTTTTTATATTTCAGCATAACTTATATTGATTTTAATATAGTGTCAGCCACTTCAGTGGCTAAATGGTCTAAGGCATCACTCTCGTGTTGGATTAGCCAGATGATGATGGAAAGATTGGGTGTTTGAATACTGGTTGGGTCTACTAATGTGTTTTTTTTAAATTTAATGGCTTCCCACTCTCCTTCCATGCAAATGCGGGTAGATTACCTCTAGAATGTTTCATTCCTCCTCCCTGGTCCATTAGGGTAATTATCATAAATATGCATACAACTTAAACAGGTAGTAAGATGCAAAGATAAAAAAACAATATAATAGTGTCCATCTATATTTGTTTTGTCTGCATTGTGAAATTCTATCAAATTCTTTCTCAACAAAAATCACTTACACAGCTGACATCACGGTTGAGTTGGTCTGGTGATTAAATTATACTAAATATTATAAATGTTTTTAAAACTATCAAGTATAGTATAACATTAATTAGCTCATATAAAACTATTGTTAAATAAAACTACAAACACAGCACAAACCAAGCAATCATTGAATATGGACCCTCATAATTTATCATTAAATAGAGTTAACAGGACATTTAGGTGAAAAATTGACAGAATATGTCGAACATGAAGGATGACATGATATATAAATTATTTAATAATAAAATAAAATAGAATTGTAGTAAATTGAATGTTTGAAATAAAGGCCTCAAGGCCAACTAATAATCAACCCTCATAGATAAATAATTTGACAGAACAACTAAAGATATAATTTGTCTGCTATTCCACCTTTATGATGATTAATTTAATATTCAAGTATATATTTTTTCTGGCTTAGTTTATGGTCTTAGTAAAGCATACAAATGTTTGTAGGAAATGTCATGTTGTGCTGCTAGTGTGTGTTTTTGTTGGACTTTTCATGTCGAGCTTACATAGCCCCGCAGATAACGTTAAAGGTAATACAATCGGAATGAGGCATTGCATTGTAACGCTGTAATCTTCACTAGAAGAAAGTGGAATTGAGATGAGTGAGATCATCTCTAAAAGAATTTTTTAAAAATTAATAAATAAATACTTTTTTAACAACTCCTTGGAGTAATTTTGCTCCAACTCGGTACATTAGTGATGCCAATTATTATTTGTTGTTTTAACTAAGTAATTTCTTAATAATCAAATAAATTACATCCACCCAAATAAAAATAGTACCAGTAATGAGGATGAAACATTATAAGACAGTCGATAGAAGGTCGGAAGGTCCAAAAACACTGAGGGTACCAACTAAGATAAGGACCTGAAATATCCTGGTTTAAAGGAGCAAAACTAACGTATTTATATTTACTGTTGGTAGTTAAAGCTATGGCTACCTTTGTCGCACTGTACCACGCTGAATGTGAAGGAAAGATTGAAATGATGCGCATGCATTGCAGTCATGCAAATAGTGTTGTGGACGCTATGGGGTATAAAAACATGCACAAAAAAAACCAAGTTAACATGAAGTTATTGTAATGAAAATATACTGTTTTGGGAGATATATACTTCCACCATAAAACATAGCTAAGTGGCGGCTCTTTATCAAATAATGTTGATTGAAACAAATTATATTATGGTGGGAAAGTTTGTTTAAAAGTTTTAAGGAAACTGCACAATTCTAGATTTTTCTACTAACCAGTTCAATTATTGACATTGTTGTTATTTTAGTTCTACTAAACCCTCTATTTTTTAATTAGATTGAAAAAAGTCTTCTCTGTTGTATTAGTAATATAATTTTGTTTCCTATTTCTTACCAAATGTTTAATCTCCGCAAATTTTTCATATACCTCGAGTCTGATTGGTTATAGAGTAATTTGTACTCTTGTAAATAAATGATAAGTATCTCGTCATTCATCTCTTTAAAGCACACTTTATTTTTAAATAGTAAAAAGTGAACAAACTTAACTAACAGCTCATCACAACGAACCAGTGTGCACTGTTTTATGGTTGGTATGACAACACAGTTCGGGAACTACCGAACATTTACAGAGATGTTTGACGCCCACAATATTTGGGAGCAAGTGGCCACACTACGCCGGCCCGTTCCATACCGCACCACAAAAGTGTGGATGAATGCTCTTTCGATGATTTGTCTGCGCGCTTATGTGGTGTGGAACAGTGCGGACCGGCATAGTGTAACCACTTGCGTTTAAAAGCATGGATATCATTCATCTGGATTAGAGAGGTCCGTGGTGGAATGGTGCGGAATGGCCTAGTGTAACCGTAGCTTAACTGTCTTTGATTTAGTTGGTTTTCAAGTTGATTTAAACAAGTTAAAATTGGCTCCATATATTTTAGCTGTGGAATATTTCTTATTTATGTCATCTTTTATATAAGATTAGGTTTATTAAGTCAAGGGGAAGTACATAACTTATATAAAATGGTATTACATAGTTTACTAACTACAGTAACACAGTAATTGCTAGAACACAGACCCCATTTTGGGGATAGAAAGGTTTATGAAAGCAGTGCACAGTAGAATAGAGGAAATAGAGTAGTTAAAGTGGCGTGGGTTATAAACTATGTGTGGTTCTTTAGCAGTGTCGTGGAGTGTTGACAGGGTAAGCAAAGCTAGTTTAAATTGTATCTGTGATATGTTCACAGCACTCAGACAAGTCTTGGATATGTGTCAACAGAGCTACATTCCCATGTGAGGCATGTAGAGCAGAGCCCGTGCATGATCGGTCAAATGGGGACAAAGTGCAGGATAACATATAATAGGTACCGTTTTAACAAACTCTGCCTACCCTGGAAACATCCCAAGACAAAACACTGATGCCTGCATAGAGACTCTAATGTATTACAAATACATACACAAAATATTAGTTTTATTTAATTTAAGACAAGTTTAAAAACACAAGTCATTAAAATAGGTTTTTATTTTCAGTTTCACACAAGTTTATCTTTAAGAGATTTCACTTAATTCCTAAGAAGAATGATGGAGTTGATGTATGTATAGAAAAGACTGCAAGGGGTATCAAGGTAGAGATGGGAGGAGCAGATAACAGCAAGTGTGTGAGTGAGAGGAGAAGAATGAATGAGTGTAAAGGAGGAATAATTATGCAATGTCAGAGGGAAATAGAGGCATTTTATTAAAATGACCCAGCCATAGGTTGAAAAATGATGATGATGATGATGATGATGATGATAGTGGTGATGATGATGATTATTTAGTTAGTAAACATTTCACTTTCAAACTAGTTTATCTTTCAACTAAGTGCTCACTACAAATTCCAAGCAATGTGAATAGAGTGCACACAGAGCGAACACATGTGCAGAGTTGCCAGAGTCTATACCTGCCAAATCAGGCACAGGAGTCACACTCTGTGCCCCGCCTAGGTATCTTGGCGACAGACTGGGCAGACTTGGAGACAGAGACACGGGGCTAGGGGTGGTTTGGTCCCAGTGTGTGCTCCCTGGGATGTTGATATGAGGGGGCTGTGGCAGACTGTATCTCTTCTTGTGCCCCGAAACGTCACCTTCGGCCTCGGACATCTCGCTCTCTGACATCGGCTCCCATTTCACCGCCTTGGAGTGGGTAAACTTCTTAGGACGGAACAGGGGGACTTTGCCCTCTGGTTCCTTCGCCTGTTTATTCTCGGCGCCTGCCTTCTTTTGTCCACCTTGAGTGGTTTCGTGGATGATGGGGAATTCCACATCATCGCTTCGTTTGTCGTCGATGCGAGGACGCTTTGCGTTCTTTTCGTCTCTTTCTGGTTTCTTACCCTCCCCTGGTAGTACGATTCCAAACTCATAGCCGAAGTCATATTTGAAATATATTAGACCAGTTTCTGGATCGATGTGTTTCGTTCCTATTGCGTTTCAACATTGATTGACAAATATATATTCAAATAAATAAGTGTATAAATTATAAGAAAGAAAATTAATATGAGTTCTAATAACAATTACTTAATTCTTAGTAAATTATACCAGTAGATTTCAAAGTAGATTAATAATTCTGAAATTTTAAAATAAACATGAGAAACAATTTTTTCAGGTTTTTTCTATTGACAGCAATTGCAAGACAAACTTCAATATAACTTTTCTACATATACCATTATTACAAAAATCGATGGAGCAGGTGAAGTATAAGTTTATATTAAACTCATAATCTAACCATTATATTATCAAAATAATTTTATTTAAAATATTTGTTTGGTAATTGATTATAAATACAAATAAATGCCTAGTGAATAAGAAATATACCTAATTTATAGGGTGGCTTCCTTAAGGCGTGGTGGAAGGAAAAGTGAGTTTAGGTCCCTATATTAACATTTTTTATAAATAACTTAAAACTCTTGACCAAAATAAATTAAATATTGCTGTTGTAGACACATTAAGTTTAACTTTATTCACATGATAATATTATCAACTGTTGAATATCTGTCATGGACACAGCAGAATGGACATTTCCGCCTCGTTTAAAAAGTCCTATTCAAGTGTCACTAAGACACCAGGCCTCAATAGAAAATAAGGAACTATCTCCCTGAGAGACATAATACTGTAGAATTTCTTTTCCCTTAATTTAATTTAACTATAAAAATTTGTTATTAACATTTTTTGTTTCAATCCTTTATTTAGAAATTTATTTAATTTACTTTTTTTTATTTAAATGCCTGCCTTTGTGGTTTAGTAGTCAGAGCTCCTGGCTAAAGAACCAGGAGTCCCAGGTTCAGTCCTCAGTGCTTCCAGATTCCTCTGTGAATCAGTGTGTCTGGAAAGGGGTCAACTCAGTCTCCTGAGGACAATTGAAGAGCTACTTTAAAAAATAAGTAGCGGCTTCGGTCTAAAAATATGAGATTAACAGCTGGAGGGTTTGTTGTGTTGACTGCATGACACCTTCTAACTGCAAATGTTGTAACTATTTTCACAAACATGCAGCAGCCACTGAGTTGGTATGGTTCACTTGTGGCCTGACGCCATGGAGTTTTTTTTTCCATTTAAATATATAGAATACACTTCTATCGATAAAGGCGCAAAACACTTTAGCTTACTTCAAATTCAGATTACCACAGTGTTTTAAACAGTTTATTCAATTCGAATAGACTAGGTTTTTTTATCCGTTTCCTTCTATTTTTTGATAAACTAATAATGTTGAAATATAAAAGACATGTTTTGTGTTTAAATCTGTGACTTTCTAGTATCGATACCAGAAGAAAGTTAGAAGAGGTCATATTATTTGCGCAGGGCTACCCTTTAGGGTGTGCAAACGTTAAGTCCGCACAGGGCCCCAAGATTTGGGGGGCACTGCCTGGCTTGAGTGAGAGAGGGGAAAAAACAAGTTTGAGTGGGAAAGTTTTGCTTGTGCATTCTTGTAGTAAGTTCCCTGTACAAACGATCTAGCAAATATTGTCAGAGTGTAGGAACAAATAAGAAAATAATCATGTGGCTTTATTTATTAACAAGTGCAACATGTTCTCTGTTTTAACTCTACCAATTTGCATTTGTCTGTTTGTGGTAAATTTGTCTCGCGATAACTTTTGAACGCATTAACCAATTTTTATTCAATTGTGGCACAGTTGTTTTTTGTAAATTTATACAAATCGATTTTGTTGGAGAATAAATCGAACTAGGAGTTGAGGGGGAATCAACCCTTTTATTTATAAAAAAACAAGGCTTCAAGTATTAATTATTATTATCTGTTTACTTTTTAAGGCATTTCCTGGAACCTTTCAAGACTGCAAATTGAAATATAAGTGCAAATTACTGTAATAACATTAACCAAAAATTAAATCTTTTAATAATTTTTTGTGGTGAGAGGATGGGGTTGGTAGGCTGAGGCAGATAAATGAGAGCCCCACAAATAAAGTTTGCCCATGGACCCACATTTGCTAACGATGGCCCTGCATTTGCGCATCAAATTCTTCCCACATATTTTCCTCTTTCCGTATGCGGGCTTTATTTACTCAATTTCCACTTAATTAGTTTATCTTGTCCCATCATTTTTTCAGTTTCTATTAGTGTATGGTCAAATAGCAATTTCATCTTCTCATTGTCATACACTATGATCATGACAAATATTCAACAACCGTTGATATTACCATGCGTAGAAAATTGAATCAAACATATCTAATGAAGAAGTATTCTATTTTCTGTAAAAAAAAATATATATATATATATATATTTTTTAACTGTAAAATCTAAACCTTCTGTCCCATCTTGGCTATCACTCATATTATTTTACTTGAACAACTTTTTAAAACCCGCTTCAGGGGTCGAATGATCTAAAGTGCGACCAGCCAGCTGATGACAAGGAGATCAAGGTTTGAATCCCTGTCAAGTCATCTGAGTTTTTTTCCCCCCTAAATTGTTCCCCACTATTATGCTATGCAAATGCGGGTATATTACCCCTTAACCACTTCTTCCATTATCCTTACCCCAATATAGTAATTATCATATAACATGTGTATAACCTGAACAGTTTTAAAATACGAAAGTGATGTGTCAAGTTCTTACCATATTGGGAGACTCTGGATTCCTCTCTATATGCCTGTGGGTCATCTCCCGTGGAAGAAGGTGCGACTTTGGCCGCTGTTGGAGACTTTTGTGTCTGCTTGTCAGTTTTACTTGTCTGCACGTCTGTTATGATATCATCTACAAACTTCTGAGCTTTAGACTTAAAAGTGCTCGTCATTTCATTCATGTGTTTTGACGCCACAACTGAGAAACAAGAAAAAAATATATATATCTTATAATAAAATGCAAAAAATATTCACTAGGATTGATTCAAACACAGTAAGACTTTAAACTTTTTTCCCTCGACATAAATTTAATTCATACAATGTGGTCACTCAATCTCTAGAATGAAATTCTAGCAAAATTCCCCTTTTTCCTGGCAAAAGGCTGTTTCTTTCTACCTTATGTCTAAGCTAGTAGATTATTGGCGTTTTAACAAATTCATAAATTACTTTTTTTTAAGGTCTTGATTAGAAAGTCACTATTCTACTTGTGATTTGTGCCCAACCACGAGTATAGAGCAGATAAAATAGAGAGACGTTTGAACAACCAGTGGCGATGGAACGCTTTGTGTGAAGAGAGAAAGGCGAGGGGATAGAAATAATTTATTTTTTTAAGTTCTTCCCCCAGCCAAAGGGGGTGAAGACCCCTTCCCAGCGAATGTCTGAAAATTGGATCCCCTAGAACCCGTTTGGAATGATCCTCGTCTGATATTTTTTTTTATTAGACTCCTCTACAAGCTATTTGTAGTGGTAATCCTCCAAACATTTTTTGAAATCCGGATACCTTTAGAAGTAGTCTTTGCCCAGAAACTTTCTGAAAATTTCTGAAAATTAAATTCTTCAAGAAGCTATTTGAATAGTTGTCCCCATGCACATTTTTAAAAATTTGAATGCTCCTAAAAGCTATTTATAGTGATCATATACATCATCATCGTTTCCAGTCCATTGCTGGGTCAGTTAAGTAAAATGCCTCTATCTTCCTTTATACTTCCACCATTCTGGGGCAGTGAAGCGTAATACAAATGAACTACCTACCTAGTGGGTGCCTCTCCTACTCAATCCTGATCCCACTGACAAGGGGTGTACCTCAGGATCTGAGTATCCTGGTAGAGGTTGGGTTGAACCCCAGCAAAAAAACCAGGTCAGGTGCAAACAAGAGACAGGAGACTGGCCAGGACTAAAACCAACAAGCTTGGAACCAGGTCTCACCAGTTGGCGCCGAGCTTGGTGGGTTGGGAGTGTGAGACATGGTGATAATGAGATAAGACATCACCAGCACCCGTAGCTTCAGTTAGGGAAGGTTATCACCAATCAGCTGCCCCACTACTCAGGTGTAGGCCATGATAGGCTTAGTAAACCAGTGGCGGAACCAAACCAAAGTACTCGAGAAAAGAAAGTAAAATGCCAGATATTTAGAGTGATCTCCATCTGAAATACTCGGAATATTAAATGTGTCTAGAAACAACTGAAAGAAGTCCTTCTCTCAAATTTTTTGAAAATCGGGTGCCTTTTAATTAACCAGCAAAACATTTGGCAGTCGTGTTAGTGCTAAAATTGTCAAGTGGTGTGATTTTTCTGGAAATTTAATATAAGAAGTGACTTTAAGAAAATTCCAACCCACAGTTTAGTTTGGTCATAGCTTTGAATAAAGGCTCTTAAAATTTTTATATTTCTGACAGATTACCAAATTCAAGCAATTTTTCCAGGTTTTTTTTCCTGATGCTCAAAATTCAACAAAGTTTTGGATTTTCCCAAAAATTAACCAGCCTGTCACAATACAAATATTTTAAGATAACAATTTCCCACCAAAATATTTAAAATGAAAGAGAACTTTGTTAGAATAACAATGCAGGCGAATTATGATGATCAACTGTGAATTTACACAAGAAAAGAAACGTTGAAAGAAGTCCAGTTCTAAGCCAATCATGACATTTCTGAACATTCTCTTCTGACTATTGCACTATGCTAGGAGTAGTCAACCTCTTTGGGTCCAGATCAACTTATAAACTTATCAAAAGTTCCACGATCATCCATTTTTTCTTCATTCAACCTTTGATTTGTTTTTGTCTATAAATCTTATATTTATTCCTTAAATTCAATATTTCTTAAAATACTTATGTACAGAGACGTAACCTGGGGGAGGGGAGTTTCAGAGGGTCCTGACCCCACTCAAGGACTTGGCTCATAGGTGCCAGCTTAAACGGGTTCAGGGGGTTCTAATCCCCCCCCCCCNCCCCCCCCCATCGAGGACTGAGCTCACAGGTGCCAGCTTAAACTAATCAGTTACTTAAGCTTGTTCTTATTTGATATGAAACTATTACTTATGTTCTTTGTATGTTTTAGTTTGAATAAATAAACTTTTTTGTATTTTTAATGGGATTTTGGCTTGAAAATATTCTTTAACCTATAGTTTATCAATACCATAGTATGCTTATTTGAGCTAAGCGAGCTGGACTCTAGTAAAATTTTAATGTGAACTTGTACTGGTTGCAAGTGGAGGGGGTGATAGCGATTTGTATGATAGGGTTGGTTGTGCGGAAAGGAAGGGGGACAGAGGGGTTATGATTAGGCCAATAGATGGGGTAAGGAGGAACCCTTTTAGACCCTTCTCCCCATTCAATATTAAATCTTGGCTACCTTACTGTTATGTCCCCACCATTCTATAAAACATTTTGAATAAATAAAATGTACATTTTCATATTAAACTATTTAATTTTCTTATAAAATTACCAATTAAGACCTATAATTTTGGTCAAACTCAAATATTATATGAAACAACTTGATATATTCGCAAGTTTAAAAGACTCTCACTTGACTTTTAATGACGACGTAATTTTCTTACGTGATCAACTGGTTGCCAACTCTTGCACTGTGCCTATCTATTTGTAAAAGGTTTACAAACTTTTATCTGTCCCCCGCCCCCTCTTTTTTTTTAATGAAATTTGGGAGATCGCTTCCACTTGATACATTTAACTACTAAGATGGGTGGAACCTTTTGTCATAATAAGGCCACATATCCCTTGATGGATTCTTCATAAGGCTGCACACTTCATGTAGGCTATAGATAATGTTCCAAAATTATTCATTTTGTTCTTAATTTGTACATATTTAAAAAATCATAAGCCCTTGAAAAATTGTTGATGAAAAAAATTATGAAAACTTACATGAGGCAGATGTAGGAATTTTTCTGCCTATGAAGCCAAACTCCGGTGACTCCTCAGGCCGAAGAACAACGTCTGGTGCCGATGGTTGGGAGCTTCTCTGCACAGTCGACGACGAGGTTGTCTCGCTGAACCGCTTCCTCATCTCCTCAACTCTACGCAACCTGCTCTGCTCCGCACTATGTTCCGACGAGATGGTCGTAGAGGACACTTGACTGGACCTGGACACAGGCGCCGCCGGAAGCAGGGGAGGTTCCGTGTCAAACTCCATTGGTGTGGGGACTCTTGTCGCCGACGATCCACCTGGGACACTTGTGGACCTCGTGACAGGGGGCGGTTTCACTTTGCGATAGTGCGGCTCGTCCGTGTCGCTATCCCCGGGCACCCACTTAGGTCTGATGTGCATACTTTCATAATCGCTTTCATAGTCACTCTCCCGAAACTCGCCGGGGACAAATTTCTTAGGCATAGTCGGTGGTGGACCGCTATTCCTTCTCCTTGGTTTCTCAGGCTCTGGTTTGAAAGGGAAGGGTTCCAGTGGAGGTCCCCCCTGAGGTGGTCTGTTCTCCTTTTCACCGAATTTGATTACCCGGGTCGTCTGCTGAACGCTCACAACTCTATGGCTGTGCTCTGTCGACTCAGCAAAATTCATCACTTTAGATGTCTCCGTCTGTGTGGCATTTGGGAAGTTGGAAACCTTCGAATGGCCGTGGTAAGTAGTACCAGGAGGAGGCGCAGACCCCCATTCAGGTGGGGAACCAGGCTTTAAAATAAAGGGTTTTCTGACAGCTGGTGTGGCGATAATTAATTCTAATGGGGGGGACTTTGGAGCGACCATTTTGGGTTTCGGTTTGACAATGACCTGTGGCTTTTCAGGCTTTTTCATGTCGAATTCAGTGGGAGGGGTCGGGGTACGGACCTCCATAGATGCTCGAGAGTGCTGTCGACTGCCACCAGGTGTCAGAATCGGTCTAACTGGCTTATAAGAAGGTCCATCTGCGTCAGAATCGAGTGGCCGCCACAAGGCAGGGATGCGACCTTCGTAGTCACTTTCATAGTCGCTTTCGCGGAATTCTCCTCTAACAAATTTTGATGGGCTGGGAGGTGGGGGACCTAAGGACCGTTTTGGAACTGATCGGGTGGGTTCTGGCTTGAAAGGTAGGGGTTCGAGACTGGAAGCTCTATCTTCCGAATAAGTTTGGGTAGTTGTGCCAGGTACTTCTTTCGCCATGCTTGGAACGACTATTTCCTGAAAACATAAATTACACCACAGTGTTAAAGACATAAAAATTAAATTCTACCAAGAAGGTATTAAACTATTACTAACCACACACATAAAATAATGGCAGAAAGTGTATTACCAAAAACAAATTAAAACAAAATCAAAACTTTCAACGTAACCATCAACACACAAATAAAAACAACAAGCATTCGAATTAATTTCCACACTTAATTAATAGCAAAGAATCATGCAACATTTAAAAATTACAAATTAAATTGTTGTCAATGTCATTGCACAAAGACTTACATGAAACAAAATTATTTATAATTTTATTAATCACTACAATCACATTATTAATACTCAAAACAAACATTACAAAGTTCTGATAAATTTGTTGCTATTGTAGAGATTATTCTAAAATAAATCTTCAAACATTTATTAGAGAAGCATAAAATATAATTCATTAGTAATAAACACATACACAAAATATATTAGTTAAATACATTTCTAGAGAAAACTTGTTATCACATTGAAAGATAAAACACAGCCAGAAAGGTTGGCACACCTTCTTGGGTTTAATGCTGCCCGTGGATGCAATGGCAACCTTCTTCTCCACCTTTTGTTCAGAATGCCTGTGATGGGATTTGAACTGAGGCTTACTAGTAGCCGCCTTCTCTTGAGACACGACATTCTGTTGGTGTTGGACCGACGACTGTTGAGAACTTTGTTGAGAAAATCTCTCGCTGATGACGGTCGTATGTTCGACGGTGGTTTTAGTTGATTCTTCGTGTTTGATGCTCTTTTGGTGTGTGGCTTGACGTATACGTCTTGGTTCTTCTGTGTCAGCCATGTAACCGCTTTCCTGTTGTAGCTGAACAGGACGCGCATTCTTTGTTTTAGACTTGGGTGAATCAGGCTTGGATTTCTCCTCCGGTTTTGGTGGTGATGGGGGATCAGCTTGGCAAATAATAGGAGGGGATCCAGGTTTTAAAGTAGGTGGTGAATATTTTTTTTTTGTCTCTGAAGTATGTTTCCTTATTTTATCAGTCTTCATTTCAACTTTAGAAGTGATTTTAATGACTTCTGTTTTCGATTTCTTCTTCTCAAACTGTGAAATATCGATGGAGGGTCGAGGTGGACCTTCAAACTGTGGAGGTCTGTCGAATTTTGATGGGGGTAAAGGTTCGGGTTCTGTTGACTTTGGCCTTCTAGGTTGAGGAGTTGTTGAAGGCGGCAGAACCCTCTTGTAACTAAACTCTTCCGTGTCGCTCTCGTAAGGCCTCCATTTTGATGAAATTTGGATTGACTCAAAATCGCTCTCATAGTCGCTGCTAGCAAATTCACCTCTGACGAATTTTGAGGGCTTAGGAGGAGGTGGACCTTTTGATGGTTTCGGTTTGGATGGGTCAGGGTTAAACGGGAAGGGTTCTAGATCAGGGAACCGTTCAAATGGTTTACTTTCTACATCGGATTTCTTTAATGGTTCTTTTTTCACCTGCTTTGGAAGAGATTTAGCCTCTAACATTTTATCTTTTGGTGGGGGTGGTGGAAGTGTGGATTTTGGAAATTGAGGTGGAAAAGACCGGTCTTTCTGTGGTGTGGTTGGAGCTGGCGTCAAGGACTTTTCCCTCTGTGGAGGGGGGGGCATCGTTCTTACTGACCCGACTAAATGTTTGGTTGGTTCCTTCTCCAAACTCCTCTCAAGATCTTGTTCAATGGTTTCAACGTATGACTGTCTGCGCCCTTGAGGTAAGGGGGGCGCATAGACCATTTCAGGAGGAGGCCCAGGCTCTAAATAAATTTCTTCTTGAACTACTTGTTGGATTGATGTTGATCTGGAGGATGTATCTTTCACAACAGGAGGTGCTTTAAGCTCGAAATCAACTTTTGGCCCAGGCGGCCAACTCTTTTCAGATGGTCTCAGACCTCTTTCCTCGACTACAGGTGGTGACGTTTCCTTCCCCTGTGTTTGGACGGAATGAAACTCGCTGGAAGTAAACTCGGAGCACTCTGATTTGACCTCTATTCTCTCTGAAGATGTGATCAAGTCTGACGATTGCAATCGTTTATCAAAGTTGGCGGTTGATGGCAGTAGTTTTGCTTCAGCAATGTAATGTATCACATTTTGTGGTGGTATTATTGGTTTTTCGATGGTTTCTACCAAAGAGTGCACGTAACTTTTAGAAATGTCTTCCGTTTCTTGCCTTATAACAGTGAATGGGCTCACAGGTTTAGTTACTGGGGCCATTTTTGTTTGAGGAACTAAAGCTGGTTGATCTTTTATTTCCACCGAATGAATATGTTCCTCAGATTTATGGCTAACGCTTGTGAAACCAGGCTGAACCGGTTGCCACACTTTATCCACAGGTTTAGGTTGCGGAGGAGGTTGTTGAACTTTTTGTGTCTGAAAAAAATCTTCAATTTTTTCTGTTTGATGAACCTTTTCTTCAAATGTATGCATGGTCACTTCCGGTTGGACAGGGGCCCAAACTCGTTCGATTGGTTTAATGACAGGTTTTTCAACTGGCTTAACCATGGGTTTTTCAGCTGGCTTAACACCTGGTGGTGGTTGTACTGAATCCAATTGGGTTTTTGTATGTTTTGTCTCAACAAACTGAATTTTTTCTTCTACCTTTTTGGTGACACTGAAATCACTTTCTATTGGAGGAGGGGGCCAAGACTTTTCGACTTCTTCTCTTGTAGCCCAAGGAACAACTGGTTTTTCTTCACTGGGTTGCGGAGGGGGCCAAGTTTTCTTGAGCGCAGAATCAGGATGTTTATGAGCCCAAATTTTGTCCATGGCTAGCCCTTCCATGGAAGGCTTAGGAGAAGTGGCCCTGTACGGACCAGTTGATACAGGCCTTTGTATCCCGTGTTCTGGTTCTGGGGGTTTCTGAGGGGTCCACAGTTTCTCCATTTGGATACCTTCTGCCGAAGGTCTAGGAGACACTGCTCGAGCCTGGACTGGTGAGAATGCCGAAGTAGACTCTGAGGTGAACGATCTCATGTGCGAAGACGTTAGTTTCTCTGACGTCACAGTTTCCACAGAAGGTCTCGAGGAAACAGTCCGAAGAAACGATGGTTTGTATTCATCTGTGGGAGGTTTAGGGGTCGTTGGTCGTATTATGGGTTCGGGAGGTGGTAGGCTAACCGGTTCTGGTTCTGGTGTGCGAAGGGGTGCCCAAAGTCTTTCCATGGCTATTCCTTCTGTTGAAGGTTTTGGTGATATAGGTCTCGCCGATGGTTCGGGTTTAGGAATAAGAACAGGTTTTGCTGGTTGAGTGACCTCAACTGGTTTGAATGGAGCCCAAGGCTTACTAGATACCGGGGATTTTTCTTGTGTCTGGGGGTGCACTGGTGTTGGGCGATAGGACCAATCCCCAGTTCCTGGTAAATGGATTTTCTTTTGAACGAACACTTCTTCGACAACTTCTTTCTGAGCTACTTCCTCTTGCACTTCCACCGGCTTTTGTTCAGGTTGTTTCCAAGGTGGTAGGACTGTTTCTTGTTGCTGTTTTGGGTAGACGGTTGGTACTTCTGGTTTATTAGCTGGTTCAACAGTGGGCTGAACCTTGATTGGTTCTGAGTTTAAGCCAGGAGGGATTCCAACCCTAGCTGGTGTAGGAAATATCCTAATTGCCCCTGATGGTATCTCAACAGGAGATAAAACTCTATGAGATTCTTCCAACTGCTTCACCCTACTCGGCATGTCCAGACGAAGTTTTGAAGGTACTTCCGATTTGGGACTAAAACCCATCTCAGGGGGCGGTTCTGGCTGAAGGTTGAATTCTTCAAGTGATGAAGAGGTCGCCGAATGATGGCTGACCCGTTTTTCAAACTTTGTACTGCTAATATGCTCAGAATGAAACTCAGATTTCGATACAGTTTCATATGGTTGTTTTGTTTGTGCCGTCTCTGCAACCGAAGTGAGCTGAGATGGCGGTCCTTGTATCTCTCTTTGGTATCCACTCGAGGTGTATGAAGAACGCTGCTCCTTTTGTGAGAATGGTGGTAACTGTTGAGCTTCAGCAGGTTGCAATTTAGGGATGTCCTGTTTAATTTCATGCGAAAATTGAATGGAAATTGGTTCTGGCTTTTGAAGAGTTTTTTCTTCCTTGAGATGCAATTCTTCAAACTGTGACTTTATGTTGGTAACAGTCGTGGAAGCCCCCGTTTGTACATCTTCTTGCTTTTGTTTCAAATCATCTTCGTTAAGTTTATTTATAAAGAAATCTAAAGCACTCTTTTTACTTATAGATTCACTTTCAATACCCGTGTCTTCCTCTGGCTTAATAGGTTTTTGTGAAAGTATTTCTACAGTTTCCTCCTTCTTAGACACATTATCATAGATTGAACTCAGATCTGTCAAACCATTTACAATTTCAGTGAACGTTTTCTGCTCGAATTGTATCGGTATTTCGACTTCTTTCTGGGGAACTGGTACTCTTTCTTCCTTTCTCTCTTCAATCCTAATTGGGATCTCCATTTCTTTGAAAGGGGTGGATTCCATTTTAGTAGCTGGGGGTGTTGGTTTAATTTTCGTGACTGGAATAACTATTTCTTCTTTCGTCACAGGGATGGGGGATTCCCTTGGGGTATAATAAGATGGCGACGGCGTTCGCTCCATCCTTATAGAAATATGTTTTTCAGTCTTGGTCGTCTCGGTGAAGGTGAGAGACTCGGAAGTGACGGGTTTGCCGAAAGCGGGGGATGAGCGTGGGGTCTCTTGCTTCGTGGGTGGCTTGACTTGTTCTGGTGAAAGGGTTGGTTGAGGTGGCGCCTCTTCTGTGCTTGAAATAATACTCTCATCTTTGTCGTGTTTCTAAACAATATTAAATATACATAAATATACACAATTGTAGAATAATAACAATCATTCTTTGATAGAATATTGTTTATTTACATAGCAACATTAGAAAGTAACTGTCACTACATTCCTATACTGAATGAATAAAAGTATGGCACATAGTGACTATTTAAAACACCGCTTTTGAGAAAAATGGAGATGAAGTACGAAGGAAAAAGAGCCCAAGGGAGACTATGAAAGAGATGGGAGGAGCAGATAACAGAAAATGTGTGAGTCAAAGGAGAAGAGTGTAAGCAATTAAAGGTGGAATAATGTTGGAATGATAGGAAGATGGAAGCATTTTATTAAACTGACCAGGCTACATGATGGAAACAATGATGATGATGATAACTACTCTTTTCTAATGCAAGAGGCTTGATGTGTCCTTATGATCACATGATTACAATTATGTTTTATATATATATACACGCACATGTACAAACGTATACATACATACACATATACACACATACATACATACATACACACATACATACATACACACATACATACATATACATATACATACATACATACATACACATATACATACACACATACATACATACACATATACATACATACACATATACATATATACATACACACATACATAAATATATACATACATACACATATACATACAGACATACATAATCATGACTTTCCCTTAAGGGATAGGCAAAAAACTGTACATATAGCCCAAAAACCATTAACTTCATACTTAATCCATCCTCACTAACATTCTCCACACTTCCCTATTCTTGCATATTCTCTTTGCTTCAACAACACCCATACGCCGAGTCATGCATGCTCTCTTATTCTTAAAACTCTTAATGTTTTAAATGTGAGCTTTGAGGTCTACATTTATCTGTCAAGTTTGTAGACCTTACCCTTCTATCCTCCTTTCAATGTTTATAAATTATGAATTATGAATAAATTATGAATAAAAAATATATATGGTATTAAAAAGTTATAAATGGTAACAATTTTAAGTGACAAAAAAAGGTGCTGAAGTGTGAAAATTGTAACAAACAATGACCATCTGTCATTCATATAGAACAGCAGGCAGAACCTCAGTGTGATTTTTAATCCACCAGAGAAGCTGCGACCACTGACGTCAACTTCTTGTTCAGTCTGTTACTTCCTGAGGAAGATGTCATGGGGCAGTGAAATATAGAAGTGTCTGTTAATATGTTGGTTAGTGATTTTTTACTTTTATTTGTGCTTCCTTTTGTACAAATCTATCAACTTTATTCAAAGGCAATGTAATATTGAGGGAAGTGACCGAGTTCCCACCTCTATATTTTTTTTGTTCAGCACAATGTCTTACTACTCGTTCGGGTTCTACACATATGTGCTCATTATGCTAATGCGTTAGAGGTAAGGAAGATTTAATTTTGAGTTTATGTACCTGCATTTGCATGGAGTAAGAGTGAAAATTTATTTAGGAATGACCACCCTCAGTAAACCCAACCAGGATTTGAACCCTGATCTTCCCATCACCGGCAGTACAGTCTATTGCAAGGGTGACACCTTAGACCATTAATTCACTTAAGATAATTTTTTTATGTGATAGATCAAATAGTAGTAATTATTTATGATCAAAGAAAAGAGAGATGACCTTAATAATTTAAGAGCACTGCCGCGATGAGCGTTGTTTTGAATGGCATGACTCACCTGCGTTGAGGAGTGCACGACGTTCTGGACAATCATGTGTGTCACGACTGTTTGGTCGACCTGAGGTTCCAGCACAAGGAAGTCAGCGATGCTCTGAGCCTCACCGGCTGAGTTCACCGCCTTCACCGTGTACTTGCCGGAGTATTCGGGAGTTGCTGCTCAGAAACACAAACATAATACAATATACAAGGTGTTGTTGTGTTTGTCTTGAATAATATAATACTGGCCCCATTACCAATTCAGAATAGAACAATAAACAAAAAAACAAAAACCTACTGTTAAATTTTCAAATTTTTTTTAAGCATCTTACTACCCATTTGGGTTATAAGCTAATTTTTAAGAGATAAGAAAGGTTGAATTTAAAGGAAGTGTACCCAAATTTGCATGGAGGTAGAGTTGAAAATAATTGTATGTCAGTACACCAGACCAGGATTCGAAACCGAATCTTCCCATCATTGACAGTCCGGTCTACTGCAAAAGTGATGCCTTATACCATTTGAACACCAAAGATGTTAGAGTCTTATTTAAGATTGAATTATATAAAAAATATTTGTACTATTTCAAGTTGAGTTTCTGTTTCCATACCTAAACTATAAACACAAATATCCATTTTTAAGAAAAGAAAAATTGTGTGGGGAAAAAAAGTTACTCTTACACAAATTCATATTTATAAAAAATGTAATGGAGTTGAAAAAGATTTCTTAGTACGATAAAGGGAGACAGCCAGGGACTCGGGCTACTACGAAATTATTCATTAAAATTGAACCAAATAAATTTAATTTATACATTTTCAAGATAAAATAAAAAAGTTTGTATACTCATATATTTTTATTTTTCCAACATTTTACAAAATGAGTTTGAAAAACTACTAAAACTCGACTTGAACTTTTAAGTATTCACACAACCCTAATTATTATAACTAAATAAAAAGCTTTGATTACAATCATGTCCTGCAAAATAATGTACAGTAGTGCTACAGTTGTTCGCCTAATCAAGCCTGCAAGCGATTATAAAAACTAAAATAAAACTAAAATAAAAATTAATATACCTGTAGGCCTTACTGTGGATTCACACGTTTGCCGAAAAACTAGCGCAGAACATAAACGTGGTCACGTGACAAGTTCTAAGCCAATCACAAGATTTCCAACTTATCGGCACAAGCTTTTCCGCTAAAGTTCAACTCATCTCTACTTTGTCCGCTCTGCCTTAGATGTTTGGCACAAAAGAACCAATTAAATCTCAGAACCAGCCATCTTAAATCAGTGCGCATTTGGCAACACATGCGCTCTACAGCCAGACGCTAGCAGGCAGGCCTTTGTGAAGAGATTTGAAATAACCTGTTAATGTAAAGTGTGTGTATCAATGTATTGGATTGCGCTACTACACGGCGTTATAATTTGAAAACATCCATCGAGAGAATGATTTAATAATGATATGTTTTAAGTTAGCATTACAATGCATCATGGGTCAACATAAAGCATGCGTATTTCTGCGTCACTGAAGCAGATTCTGCTTTCAACTTTCGGCGAACGTGTGAATCAAGTTTTATTCTGTGTTTGTTTGTAACAAACGATTGCATCTTCCTCCTCAAACTGTATCATATTGTAAATAAAGGTTTTATATACAAAATATTGCATATTGAGATGGGGGCCTCAAATCATCGAACCATTTAATCCCTTGAATCCTTAATGATATTCAAGATTTCCTTTAATCCCTTGAATCCTTAATGATTTTCAAGATTCGAGAAAATACCAAATTCGAGATTTGAAAAAAAATTAATCAAATTTTAATTTGTTATAGAGTTATACTATAACTGCTTATGGCTAGGCCTCAACATAAATATAGGACAAACTTAACAACCAGACCCCAGACCATGAACCTAACTCTTAACTGAATGTATGAATGTTATAGTGAATGCATTTTTTTAAGTGTTAGTATTTAGTTACTATTTTTATTTTATGTTATTATATTGTATTCCTATTACCTTTTATGTTCATATTTTTTTTCAAGATTTGGATTTGCATTCGAGATTTGGGATTTGTAGGTAAAAATTAGTATTCAGATTCAGTTTTTTAAAACAGTTTATTTGACCCATCCTGATTTGTATGTGTTAACTATATTACATATCTAACAGGGAAAGATTCCCAATATTATGGATTATTTGGAATCTCAATCATCTGGATTGGACCTGGTCCTATCAAATTTGGATAACAAAGTTTCTTCTATAACATATTACATAATGTTTTATGTCACCAGCTCTAATACTGACCTTTCTCGATGATGAGTGTGTAACAGTTCCCTTGTATCTTGGTACGGAACTTCCCTCCGGGCACTGCCCCTAGAATCTTAATATCATCCTTATACCAGCTGACTGTCGGGTCGGGGGTCCCTGTGGCTTCTACCTCCATCACTACCCTCTCGCCAGACTTCACCATCTGCGCCTGGAGCCGTCGCCCAAACACAGGCGGGAACACTGTTTCTGTGAATGTGATGAACCGTACTTCTTTTATGTTGATTATGTGGATATACTGTGATATACTGCTGTTATGTTGGTAGTATGAATATATTGTTATATAATGCTGTTACATTTCTGGTATAAACATATTGAACCATAATATTATTATTATTATTAGCACCGCATCTTAATACCCATTCGGGCTATATGCACTTACGCTAATGTGTAATGGAAGGGTGATTGTGAGATTAAATGGAGGACCTACAGTTTAACGTGGTATCCGAACCATGGTGGAGGCCTAGCATTCCACACATTCACAAGTTGTGATTAATACACGTCTTGTCAGAGGTGAAGGAAGGGTTTGGCAATCAAATAAATCTGTGGCGGGACTGAGGATTGAACCCCGGACCTCCAACACAGAAGTCCGACACCTTAATCCTAGACCACCAGGCCACCTATGAACATATTGAACCATAATACTGTTACCTTGGTAGTATGAACATATTGAACCATAATACTGTTACCTTGGTAGTATGAACACTGTCCCTAGTGCCCCAAGGGTATTGCATTAACACATTAAGTGCATCATCCAAGTTCTTATATAGCTGCTATTAGGGTTGCCAGTTACCTCAACAGTAATGGAGACCAGTACTCACTTTTTACAACAAGGTCTGCGGTACTTGTTGCAGACCCGACAGGGTTGGTAGCCTTGCAGGTGTATCGTCCAGCGTCCTTGACCCCAACTTTGGTCAGTTCTAGAGTGACCTTGTTTAGCTCCCAGCTCATAGAGATAAAACCTTCCTTAGGAGACAGTTCCTGGTCGTTCTTTGTCCAAACAATGGTCGGGGTGGGGTAGCCTGAAATACATCATCATTATCATCATCATAATCACTGTCGTTGTCATCATATTCAACATCATCATCAGCATCATCACCGTCATCACCACAAATTATATTTTGCCTAAGTTTCCTAATAACATTTAATGATAAACATAGATTGTCATCTATTTATTGTAGTTTAATTAAAGTCAATTAATTAGTTAATATCGACTTCATTTGTTGACTTACCTACCTCGTTTTTTTACTGTCCTGGCATCACACGCTTGGAACAAATTAGATAAATCGACACGTCACCTAACATTTAAAATTCCTTTCACGCATGCGATTAAGCAATTTATCTTGTCTAACAAACTAAATTGAATCTTGAAACTACTTGAGCTTTAAATGAGTGTATTAATGGGTGTGCGAATGTTTTACTACTTATCTGAATATTTCTTTATTAAAATTAGTTAGTATTTCAATAAAAGTAATATTGTATTTTGTATTCAACACTAGTTAAGTGGAAGAGAAGGCAAATTTTCTAACTTCACCAGATAAATGAAGCCTATTATTATTATTAATTATTGTTATTATTATTTATGATTGTTATTATTAATATTGTTATTATTATTCAATGCGTCAATCTTGCAATAAACTTGATTGTTGATGACAGGGTGGGGGGATTGGGGTTCATGTCCCATTCAGATGTACTGATGGTGTTTTTTCTTAAATGGTTTTCCACTTTCTCTGTCTCTCTCTATCCAAGCAAATGTGGGTATATTTAGTCAAATTCAACCTTACTCATCTTTATTTCATAAATAATATAAACGTGTATAGCCTGGATAGGTAGCAAGAAGCAGTGCTTGAAAAAACAAAAACAAACAAGAAATGACCTAGCATTGACTCAACTCACCGTCGATGATTCCGACTAGTGTGACGTCAGCACCTTGGTCCACGATCCTCCCCACGAGGGGTGTAACAAACCGCGGGGGAATGGACTTCCTGATGGGCCGAGGGGAGGAGACAGGGGTGGATGATCCGGATGTCAGACTATCCTCGCGCTGACCGTTAGTGATGAGCAGAGACTGGTGAGTGTGGACCGACGGTTTGTCACGATTCACCTGATGGAACTCTTCTGTCTTCTCGTTACGTACCTGAGGGACAAAAGTCGTCATCTCCTGTTAGTTTTTCTGATAGAAAAAATAATTTATTGACATTTTTTGGAGGAAAGCGTGACCCATTTACGTTGTTTTGGCTGGTTAGTGAAAAAGAACTTTATCTCCTTTATCCACCAGAACGAATCTTCACCTTGAATTAGGGTTAATTTGTGGGTTAACTGCCTCGTTCACACTTTATCAAATAAAGCAAAACAAAATGATAATAAAAAACCTTTCTTAGTAGGCCTACAAGAGAGACTTGCAGTGGACCTATATGTGACAGGAATCTTGACTAATTTATTCCTGATGCATTCACTCTTTCCGTTCTTAAGGAATGTATGTATAACATCAGTGTACTGAGGGATTATAGAGGCCTGATTAAATGTTTAATAAGCAAAAATTTATTTTCATTCTCACTAAAAGTTGCGCTTTAATTAAAACAACCATTTAAAAACAACTTAAAATCAAACTCGCTTCAGTGGCCAAATGATATATGGCACGCATGTCCAACATTTTCCCGAGCGAGTTCTTGGAAATTGGCTGGAGGCCATGCAAGAGATTTATGATACCTAATGCCCAAACATAGTATACACCCACACATACACATGCACACACATATCCACACCTACCTATCCATAAATACATATATATACACTACACAGGTAACTTAATACTTATGATTATGGAAACTACATGAAAGTTAGCGAGTATTTACGTCAGCTACAAGAGCTACAAATTTGTTGTTTATGTCTGTAATTTTAAGTGATTCTTTCAAATAGAGTTGACGGGCCACACAGAACATATTCGAGGTCCGCAAGTGGCCCAAAGGCCGAATTTAACTGGTATAAGGCGTCTCTTTCGTATTAAACTGGCTGCTGATGATCTAGAGATTGGGGTTCAAATCCCAGATTTTTTTCCTAGATAGTTTCCCACTCTCTTTCCATGCAAGTGCTGGTATATTACCTATAAAATGCTTTCGTATTCATACCTACCCCATTAGCGTAAGTATATAACCTAAAGTGATAAAAAAAAACTTTAAATCAAAATCATCTTTAAAATTAGGAAAAGTCACTTTGTTAAAAATAAACACAAAATATATATATCTTGTTATATTTCTTCTAAGTTCTTTGAGCTTTGAGGAATTTTGGTTTGAATCTTGACAAAGATAAAATTTAGCGCCAACATTGTGTGGACCATATGTTGTTGGTGATGTAAACTGTCCTAAAAGTGGTGCTTGTGTTAAGCACCTGAATCAACATTAATCTAATAACCAGGAGATCAGGAGTTTTAAACTTACCGCATACACCGGGAATGTTTATTCCCCTTCCCTCACCACCCCTTTTTCAATAAGTGGATTTGTATATTCTCTTTAGTTAAGTGTTCAATATTTTTGTTAAAACAGCCTATTTTTACTTCAATCAGTCAGTGTAAGTGGCCGATAAGAGGCTAAGCCAGTGTTTTCCAACCGGTATGCCGCGGCACATCGGTGTGTCGTAAAGGGTCAGAAGATGTGCTGCTGAAGTTCGGAGGAAGAAAAAAAGGGAGCAGCAAAGAATTTTAGGAGTAAAAATAAATCCTTTTTAAATCCATAGTCAACATTATTTAAAAATAACACAAGTATTAGAATTTTAACCATTGAACTCTAAACACAATAATATTATTACACGTTTTTTAATAACAAAATACCTCCTTGAAAAATCTGATGGTGTGTCTTGACAATTTTAGAGCCTTGTTCAGTGTGCTGTGAGTTGACAAATGTATAAAATTGCGGCACTAAGCCATCAAAGTCAACTGACCTCAACTGGCGGCTTCTCCCCGACCTTACGCAGGAGGTGGTCTGCTTGGGAGGAGTAGCTGTGAACCTCGATGTTGGGCTCCGCTGAAGAAGAAGATACCTGGTTGGACGAGGACTGCACAAACACCGAACGCTTCATTGTGTAGGACTCGGACTTTTCCGATACAGTGCTGCTTTCTATCAGAGGGGCCAGGATCATATCCTTTGGATGTCCTGCAGGGGTCAAAGCGTGATATCAAACCAATCTTAAAAGTTTCAAAATGATGATACAAAGTGCTGAAAAATTATACATTTTTGGCCAAGGAAAAGAGCCATGTGCGGTATGTATATATATGTATATAAATATATATATATATATGAAGCATTGCATGTATATATATATATATACACACACACACACACTTGCAATGCTAATTACAACCCATTCGGGCTGTACGCATAGCTACTAATTATTAAAATGTGTTAAGGATGATAAAGATTAAATTTAGAGGAATTGTACCTGCATTTTCATGGAGGGGGAGTGGAAAACTATCTAGGAAAACCCACCCTCAGTAAATCCGATCAGGATTTGAACCCTGATTTATATGTCTTCAGCAAACCAGTATATTAAGAGAGTGACGCATTAGATTACAATATCACTGAGGCAGGTAATTTGTTTTAATAAATTTTGATGTTACTAGGCCATTATTGATTATTTTTATTGTAATAGAGAGAGAAACACATAATATTGAGATATATTGCAGTAGTGGGATAATTTATTTTTTATTTTTGATACATTTTATACTTGCAAGAATTTGATAAAGAGAAACAAGATTAGGAATTAATTGGTCTGGCCAAGATATGTAGTACAACAAGTATATAATGTAGTAGAGGAAGCAAGGCTGTGGGGGTATGGACATGTAATGAGGATGTTAGAGAACATGAGATAGCAGAGGAAGCAAGGCTGAGGTGATATTGACATGGAATGAGGATATTGGAGTGCATGAGATAGTAGAAGAAGCAAGGCTGAGGTGGTATGGATATGTAATGAGGATGTTGGAGTGCATGAGATAGTAGAGGAAGCAAGGCTGAGGTGGTATGGATATGTAATGAGGATGTTGGAGTGCATGAGATAGTAGAGGAAGCACGGGTAAAAATGGGTTGGTAATGTAATAAGAATGGAAAAAGAAAGAATCTCAAGAAAAAAGTTGGAGATGAAGTATGTAGGAAAAAGATCATAAGGGAGACCAAGAAACAGATGGGTGAAAGAGATACCAGCAAGTGTGTGGGTGAGAGGAGAAGAATGGTGGAAGTAAAAACCAAGATGGGGGAATCTTACTAAACTAGCTTGGCCACTAGCTGAAAACATTTGAAGATGATGATGATTAAAAGGATACGCGTGTATCTACCCCCATTAATAACAACATTAACTTGAACTATTTCACAAAGTCACATATGAAGCTCACTAAACATAGTTATCTACAAACGTTACCGATGCTCCCTCCATTATTAAATTATTTTACAGACATGTTTATATTCTGTGGCTCGTTTGAAGCAACTGACTCACAGTGAACGACCCTAGCAAAATATGTGTTGAAACCAAGTACATGTTGCGTTTTTGTTTTTTTGAAGAGATGCCAGAACCATCTTAGAGTAATCAATGGCTAAAAATAAAAATTATGGTGGTGAAAAACCGAAAATATAGCTCTGCGTGGGAAGAGTGCTTTTTTATAAAAACATACAAGAAACCCATTAAGCTGTCTAGTTAAATTCTTAAAAGCTTTAGTTTTGACTTGGTAAAAATTATTTTAGGCAAAACGGTGAAGTAGCTGTGACAGGGTTGAAACTCACAACCTTGTTGAGTTTTAGTGTTTATCTATTTATACTAAAACAGTTTACGATTTGTGACCAGTGAAGACTGGTAAACAAAACCCTAAATAAGTTATTTACGTGATTGATTAATGCTTTGGTTATGGATAGTCTGGACACGAAGTAAGTTGGATAAAAAAAAATCCTTAGAGCTGAAAAAGTTTTAGTTTAAGATATACTCCAGATAGAATGTTATGTTACCCTCAATTATATATTTAAAAAAAATATTTTATGTGTTAGCAACAATCTCAAACATTTGACTAAAATAGAGTTTCACAAAAAAAAATTATTAGCAGAGAATTTTTAAACAGTGAAACTCAAAGTACAACAATTTTATCTAAAGATCACTCAAATTAATAATCGCTAAATCAGGGCATCTTTTAATATAGTCTTTTGAATTATCTAAACAAAATGTTTTTCACCTTTTTTGATAAAAACTAAATATTTTATTTTTCAAACAGAGGATTATATTATCAGCAATAGACTCTCAAAACTTTCACCTTAATTTGGGAAAATAGCAGAAACAGGATTTTTATCATGTAGCTAGAAGTAAGTAACTATTATAAAAATCGATACTTTTAAGCATGGTCTAGATTTGAACTAGCTTTGCCACGAACTACAGTAGACGCTCTCCCCTCCCAATTCCTCCCATCCACTCAGCTACTTGGACATGATCTCATATTTTTAAAACAACATATACACACCTTCCAGGACTGACAGTGTTGCCACACATGTGGCTCTGCCCCCCTCGTTCTCTGCGATGCACGCCACCTTGCCTGCGTGCTCTTTGGCAACTTGGTGGATGGTTAGTACCTGTCTCTCTCCACTCGTCGACACCAGGAAGTCTTTGCCAGACACTGGCTTGTCGTTAAAATGCCAATGAACCTGGAAAGGACATCTTGGCTTAGTAGGTACAGAATAAGTAAATTATAGTATGTTAAGTTAATCATTCTTTTTACATATTTCTATTTAAATGTATTTTACTAAACTAAACCGGCCATAGGCTGGAAACAGTTCATGATGATGATGATGATGATGATACCAGCTTTTGTGGCCACATGTTATAAGGCGCTACTCTTGCAATAGACTAAACTACCTAATACAAGGAGAGTGTGGCTCGATCCCAGTCAGCTGTAATGAGAGTAGTTTTTCATAAATGGTTCCTCACTTTCTCTTCCCACACAAATGCAGGTACACTTCCTGTAAATTCAACCTTCCTCATCCCGTATTCATTAGTGTAACTAGCACATAAGTGTATAACCCAAATAGGTAGCAAGAGTAAAACGTGGTGCTTGAAATCCTGGTGCATTTTCCTAAAAATAAATCCACTCTAATATCACCTTAGGCGTTGGTTTCCCCGTGACGATGCACTCGAACTTGGTGGGGCTCTGCTCCACAACCGCCCTGTTGGCGAACAGTTCCTTGAAGGCGGGGATGACCATCTTCTCCTCCTGATGCTGCACTTCCGGCCGTTCCGTGGAGCTCACCGCCGGCTTCACGATCAAATTGGCGAAACATTTGGCCTCACCACTGGCATTACTCGCCTTCACGGTGTACACCCCTTTGTGACTCGGAGACACGGAGACGATGGTGAGACTCACGTTGCCTTGGTCGTCTTCTGCGTACTGAGGGAACAAGATACAGTAGTAACAAGTTATATAATAACACCCACTTCAGTGAGCGCATGACCTAAGGTTTCAGTCTTGCAATAGACTATACTGCCAATAATGGAAAGATCGGGGTTTGAATCCCGTTTGGCTGTACTAAGGGTATTTTCCCCCCAAGTGGTTTTCCTCTTTGTTTCCACACAAATGTGGGTACATTTATTCTAAATTCAACCTTCCTCACCCCACACATTTTAGTGTAATTTATACACATAGCCAGATTAGGTAGTAAGGTGTGGTGTTAAAATAAATATACAGAAGAACCGGACTTTGCTTAGTCTGGACAGCCCTTTTCCCAAAATAATACATTAAATAAACAAACTCCTAATATAAAGTCGGGTAGCGGGAGTGTTACAGAAAACAACAAAAGATCGGTAAATCTTTCAAACCTTATGGTTTATCATGTGACTTGAGTGCGGATGAACCAAGACTGTTATGTTCTAAGTAAAGTCAGATTAAAGGACCAAAATATCGTGTAAGTAATGCACATACTAATTTCTTTCCCATGGATTTTTTTTTCCTTTTGTATTACCGTAATTTAAATGTAAAGTGAATATAGTTTGTTTTTGTATAGGCTGTTTAATCTTTATTTAATTAATTGTTTTATTTATTTGAGGTAATTGACGTATACTTTCTGAGCCAACTGATTATATTAGCACATGAGTATTTCTATGAGCCTAACAATGTCGTCAGGAAAGGTATTTTCTCATAGGGCCTACCTTCCAGGAATCATTTACATGCCACAATCTACATGGGATCAATGATTTTACTTTCTTCCCGAAGAAAGTTGTGCTATGGATTTTTATTTCTCAAGAAAAATCTATTGACCGTGGCCAGGTTTGAACCAACTAACACTGGGTCCTGAGGCGAGAACTCTACCCCAAGACCACCGAAGTCAACCTGTTTTAATTGAATCTTGTCTCACCTTATTTCATAGGTCATTATTTTTAATCTGGACTTTCATTAATTCGGACAACTTCAAGCCCCAATTAGCAGATCAATGAGGTTCTACTATAATTTTTTATAGGAGAGTAATGGTAATAGTGGAAATAAGGAGTATTTTATTTCAGTACAGTCTGAATGGTGGAAAAATTATTCTTACTGTTTGAATAATTATTTTGATGCAATAGAAATACAAAAACACATCAAAACTTATTTAAGCTTTCTCTACGACATATCTAAATAATATTGGAAAACCCAAGCATATTGTTATATAGAGATCAAAATACAAGTTGCAAATCATTTTAATCAGGGGAGTGTCCGTATAAAGGAGACCACATTCCAATTAATTTAGATTAGATAAAAAATTATACCTGGACACGGGAATCGAACCCAAGACCCTAAACTTAGCGTGCTAATGCTAAAGCCCTGAGATATTTGGTATATTACTATATACTTTTTAAATTTAAATTAGTTTTTGGGTGACCAAGTTCACGGTTTAGCATGCCTGACTCTGATTGGGATGTTTAGAAATGGATTCAAAACCAAATGCTTAAGTTAAAAAATAATAATTAACTTTACATCATTTTTCAAAGGCAATGTTTCCCCCTCCACCTTGGGTGCACTGCTGTGCATACCTGCGTACCACAGTCTCTTTTCTTTCTCTGCCCTTTTACCATTGGAGAATATTTGATACTTCATTTGTTTGAACTGGATTAAAGCCTTGGTTGTGGTCATGATTTATGAATCATTTTGTCTCAGACCAACCTTCCTCTCGAGAGAATTTAGTTTGAATCCAGGTAGAGGCTTAGTGATTTTAAATGGTTAAGGTGGGGATGTAGTGGTCACGATTTAAGATAAGTATTTTTGCAGTTTTTATAGCAAAAACATGTTTGATTTAATCGTGTGCATTTATTTCTACTCTTAGTTCATATTTTCAGGTCATTTTTTGAAAATTAGAAGTAATTTTTTATAATTTTTAGGTTATTTTATAGGTATTTTTAAAATCTTTTTTAGGTCATCAGACATTGTAATCATAATCTATATTTATCAAAAATTAAACATAAGTGGGGAATTTTTTTAAATTTTTTTATTTGTGATATTTTCATTCTGGACACAACAGTTGACAGTTTAGAATGGGACCTAAACTTAAAGGATGACCACTTTTTCATGAAAAAAAAGTGTGCATTGATATTTTATTATTAAGTCTAGTGAAATCTTTATAGGCAGAATTATATCAGGTGCTGATAAAGAAAAATAATTTTGTAACCAGTCACAGTCAAATTCCACCAGTGCCAACTCACCTGTATACCGTCGGTTGACACAATCTCGTGGTTGTTGAGGAACCAGCGTATGTCTGGATGAGGGTCCCCTTCTACACAGCACTCCAAGACGACCTGGTCACCCTCTGTGGCCAGGATGTCCGTAAGCAGCTTGATGAACCGTGGGGCCATTCCAGTGGTTAGCGGTTCTTCCACGGTCTTTTCTACGGGCTGCTGCCTTGTGGCCGGTTCCGTTTCCCCCACCGCTGAGTTGACGCAAATAAATATTTCTTTTCGTGAGTCTTATAATCTCGCTATATAGCAAAGGAGGGTGTGGCTGTTTGATATAATACTGGTTATTTAATTAAATCTATACATCTATTTTTTTGTGTGTGTAATTATGTAATGATATATTGTTAAAAATATAAGTGGAAACTTAATAGGCCCATTTTAAATTATTTTAATACTAAAAAAAATTGTTATATCAAGAATTGAGATTTTTTTTATTGATAGTTAAAAACATTTTAATGTTTAACATTAATTTTTGTTGCTGTCATTATTGTTGTTATACTCTCCAAACATATTTTTTTATAGATGGAGGGGAGGAATAGCTTTTTTAAGACTTTGTAGCATTTTTATATCAAGGTTACAATCAAACCATGACATTAATCTTTCTCTGAGTCGTTGTCATATTCTAAAAGCATGCATTGCTTTTATTATGAGTTAATTGCACTACTTAACATATTTCAACACAGCTTATTTAAATTTAATTACTGAGCTGACAGTTTTTACATCCAATGTCGGTGAGTAAATAGATATCACAGCTCTTAGCTAGGACAACTTAATTTTAGTGTGATCTTAGTTTATTTTGTTTAAGCAGACTTTTGATTAAAATCACAAACTATATAATCTGACAGTGTTTTAATTTTTAATTTTTAAATACAGATCATAAAAAAAACTACCGTGTATGGAAACTAAAAATATTCATCACATTTTTTCTTCTTCTTTTTTTATGTATGCTTGGTATTAGTTAAATAAACACATTTCTTATCGGCTTCAAGGTTGGTATTATTCGTTTCACACGAGGTCAAACATGACTTCTAATGAACCGAGTCGTGGCGTGGTGAATAATATTCATTTCCAGCGAACTGACTCTCCTTATTTAGCCTCCCCCCGCCAGAGATCTCTGATGTCACAGTGAAGAAGAAGAGTCGCGGTCAGTTTAAAGTCGCAGTCAAAACGTTCTATTCCTGGAAATCGGCGCTTGCATCTTCCACGCCGGTTGGAAGGTGGGTGACTAGTTTCGGTTTCTTGGCTACGCAGGCTAGGGAGGAGGGAGAGTCCATTCTCTCTGCCAATAAGGTCGGGAGGGGGTACAGGGAAAGGGGATCTAGAATGTGGGAGACCTGTTTCAGAGGGCAACATCGAACTTTTGGGAGGAATCCAGAAAATAGATTAAAAGAAACACATAATGTACACACACATACACCAGCATACATGTCACTATATAAAACCTGAAAGAATTCACACGCACTCACTCACACAGACAAACACACTCCCACCTTTTTGTGTGTTGGCATACAATAGGAGTTACAAACCCAGTGAAGTGGTCAAGCAGTCTAAGATGCTAGACTCGTAAAATGCACTTAGTTGAGGTTGACAAGGATATCAGGGTACAAAATCAATCAATAGTTCAATTTATAATCAAATTTTCATAAGAACGGTCATTTATAAAATACAAACTACTTTTTTGTGACCGACATTGATAACATTTGATCAATTATTACCACAATCATCATCATCATCATAATTATTATTATTATGTATTGATAATATCTATCAAAAGTGACAGATTACATCACATGACTTGACATATGAATAGATGAAAGTAGATTTAGTCACTTTTTATAGCTGTCATATAGGGCCTGTGATATGAAAATTGGAATGTAGATAGCAAGGAACCTTTGTGATTGTTATAAAAGTTATTAAAAAAAAGATATACATATATATATATAAATGTTAATAAAGTAAAATGTTATCAACAGTGCTTATAGCTACTTCGGCGGCCACATGGTCTAAGGCGTTACTCTTGAAATAGCCTAGACTGTTGATGATGGGGAGATCATGATTCGATGCTGGTCAGGTATACTGAAGGCTATTTTTCCCCAAATGGTTTCTCATTCTCTCTACATACAAATGTGGGTACACTTCCTCTAAATTCAATCTTCCTTATCCCTAGAACATTAGCGTAATTAGTACATCATTATATAACCCAAATAGGTAGTAAGATGCAGTGCTAAGAAAAAAAGGTGGGTGTAATTTTTTTTTTTTGTCTATAATAAAACTTTCTTTTTATCAAAATCCTACTTTAACTCCCAAGAGGATGGTTTTCAAAATGTGATTTCCATTATGTTTTTCTCTCTCTACTCACCAAACTAATTTTAGTTAATTTTGTCTGGGATGAACTTGTCCTCTTTGTCCATTAAAATAAGTTGTTAATGAACTTTGTGTTAAATGAATTAATTGTAAAAATAGCTCAATAGCTAAAATATTTTGTTGATGGTTTAAAATTTTGAAAATGCCATCCTGTGTAAACACATCACAAACACACTTTCAGCAGGAAGGTCATACAAAGGTCAATATATCATCATCTTCTTTTTCCAGCCAGTGGCCAGGTCAGTTTATTAAAATGCCTCCATCTACCTCTTTCTCCTTTGATCGCTTCCATTATTATTCTCTCCCTTGCACACTTTCTGTCATATGCTCCTCTAATCTATTTCTTGGTCTCCCTTGCGGTTTTTGTACTACATACTTCATATCCATAATTCTCTTTGGTATTCCCACCTTTTCCATAAAAGATAGGTAACAGGGAGAAAAGTTACTAGCGTTACTTTACTATATTAACATATCTAATCATATGTTTGCAGTTGTCAAACTTTACAGATGGTATCAATATTGAGTAAATAACACTATAGTAGTCTTACACTGTGTCAATGTTGACAGATAAAAAAAAGTCTTCTAGAAGTTTGTGGGGCATCAAAAACTTCATCTTGGCTTTGAGTATTTGTTAACTTTTAGACTTTGTTTTGAAGAAAAATATTGTCTTCAATAGTTACAAACCTTCGCCAGTAAAAATATTGACAATTGAAATATATATGATAAATTATTTACATTTGGTGTTATTTACATGATATAATTTGTAGTAATTTAGTAACATTCGTTAATAGTGATGTAATTTATTGATTTTAAAAAAAATTCTCTATATTTTAGCTATGCATATTAAGCACCTAAAAGTTATATAAATATGCAAAATATAATACTTTATCCACAAAAATGATTTTATTAAAATATTAAAACTCAGATTGGCATTCAGGAATATTTCTTAATTATTATTATTATTATTAGCACCGCGTCTTACTACCCGTTCAGGTTATACGCACTTACGCTAATGTGTAATGGTCGGGTGATTGTGAGATGAAATGAAGGACCTGCAGTTTAACGTGGAATCCAATTCACGGTGGAGGCCTGGCATTCCTCACATTCACAAGATGTCTTGTCAGAGGTGAAGGAAGGGTTTGGTAATCAGATAAATCTTTGCCGGGACCGAGGATTGAACCCCGGCCGCCAGCATAGAAGTCTGACACCTTACCCCTAGACCACCAGGTCACCAATATTTCTTAATTCAATAAGCCCTTGCTTCAAATAAAAAAAAAGTGGATTTTGCATATCCCTAAATCTTCTAAGCCAACCTTTGTACTGCAATTCCACTTATTGTCAGAGATAAGCTGTTTTCTAATTTTTTGTACATATGACTACAAAAAAACAAGTGCACGAAATGCCTTTAAACATTTAGGTTCGGAGAGGAAAAAACACTAACTACAGTCTAGTGTTCACAAGGTCCAAAGTAAAAATGACTTGTGAAAAAATGTTTTTGGAAAGAGCTTATGTTATAAGAGTGGGCTAAGAGGTGACATCAAAGTCATCCATCTATTTCCTTTGGCTTAGTGTTTCTTAATCGGTGGTGGAAAAAGAGGACAAATTGCCAAATAGAATGTTGTGACACCCTTTTAATATCTGTTTGCCTAAATTCTGGGGCCCATGGGTGTGAGATATTTAGGGCAGAGTAGTTTTTGGATTACATTTTTAGCTCGGTTTCATTACTTAAAGATATCCCACCAAACTGGTTTATTAAAGTATTTTAAATTATTTAAAAAAGCAAGTCAACTCTTGTCTTCATTTGTAATTCTGAGATCACAATCAACCTAATGTTCACTTAATGTGAAGGTTCTCCTCTTTTATTTTTAAATGAAAGCTATCACAGTGCACTTAACTTAATATTGACATTCTTTATACGTAAGAGTTTCAATTGGAGAGCTTTTATATTACGTTAAGTGAAGTGTACCACACATTCTTGTCAGTCAATCATGATGCAAGCAATGCCAACATGACTATTTAGAACTTTATTTGTTTGTTTATGGTGTGCAGATGCCTTCTTTGGTGTAGTTTGTGCATGTCTTGTGAACACCAAAATGTGATGGCCTATTTATTTTGTAGAGCCTAGCTTATATTACAAGTAATTGAAGCCTCTCCTTACACTTTATTTATTAGATCATGTACCTACGCTTATATTACAAGTGCTTGAAGCCTTTTCTTACATTTTATTTTGTAGATCCTAGCTTATATTACAAGTACTTGAAGCCTCTCTTTACACTTTATTTATTAGATCATGTAAGCTTATATTACAAGTACTTGAAGCCTCTCTTTACACTTTATTTATTAGATCATGTACCTACACTTATATTACAAGTACTTGAAGCCTCTCCTTACACTTTATTTTGTAGATCCTGTAAGCTTATATTACAAGTACTTGAAGACTAATCCTCCGTGACTGACCGAGTTCCATTTTAGTGAACAATTTGTTTTCAAAATGGTCAAATTTATTGTCTTGTATTTTTTATCCCTAGTTGTTATGCTACCTTAAATGAATCCTGATCTCACATTATGTTTCTTATTAATAGAAGAACTTTGACATAATATTATATGAATACTAAGTTGATCATGATCCAGTCAAAAACAATAAAAATAAATAAGAAAACGAGCTTTGAAAATAGGAATCAAATAGTGTTGTAGAGGTGCTCAGATGTTTTAATTTTCTATTCGTTGTATAAAATTGGATATATTATGTTGCATTATTATGATCATAGCTTTATTCTCAAGTTTCTGTAGCCATATGTTTTGTAGATTTTGTGAGTAGGAGGAATTCATTCTTTAAATATTATTTGGAATATTTTATTTTCCAAATGTATTTTCCATTTCATTAGGTAATTAAAATAAAAAATGTATCACTAAAATCGTAGGTGTTAGATAATGTCTTCAGATATGTTACTTAAACCACTGTATACACACTTTATCTATAATTGCCTTAATTCTTTAAAATAATTACAAAACTTAAGAACTCACATGATTTAAAACTATCTGCTAACACTTCAAAATGTTTTAGAGTAAAAAAAAAATCAAATGGAGACACATTTGTCATCCTTTTTTTCTCCTATCCCCCTATATTAGGCATCCATCCAACTAGGAAGTTGGAGTTTTTGCAAATTTTACTGGCACAATTGTCTCTGAAACGTAAAGCATAACAGTTTTTAATTGTTTCTCCAACTGCTTGGTTTTTCAAACGTTTGTCAACCCAGGACTATTTAGAACATCTAGATACACATCGGTGGTAAAGCATCTTAAGGATGCAATAGAGTAGGTTACAGGCGATAAAGAGGTTGAGGGATATTCAAAACACCTGGGCACAAATCCATGGTAAAGTGTCTTAGGGCTGCAATAGACTAGGTTGCAGGTGATAAAGAGGTTGAGGGATATTTAAAACACCTGGGCACAAATCCATGGTGAAGTGTCTTAGGGCTGCAATAGACTAGGTTGCAGGC
>CABEEJ010000018.1:663579-675707 GCA_901482245.1 Timema douglasi | reverse complement strand
GATCACTTCACGAGGTGCGGTGAGGATCAATGTTAAACCTTATGGGAGAAAGTGAGCCAGAACTGTCAATTCAACCACTACTAACGATGTAGGTAAAATTTGGCAAGATGGTTGGGTTGACCTTTTTGGAGAGTAGTTAATTTTCAAAATCTTAAAAGAGACCGCTCGGACAAGATCACCTCGTAAATATATGTTCTGTGTATGACGTCATCAATATAAAATGAGGCGGCATACCTGTTTGAACTTGCTCTAAGATATGGAGAGAACCCTTTCTCCGATGAAGAGGAATATTAGCGGTTAAAAGTATGCATAACTAGTAGGTGAATCACTATACATCTGCATAATTTTCAAGAATTATAAGTGTAACGTTTAATTCAGTGTTAGAGATTAAGGATGAGCATTTATCGTTATGGACTCAAGTTGTCTAACGTTAAGATGCAGTCTAGCCGTCCAAACGGATTGGTAATTACCCCTATAAGATAGGTAGTTAAAGATATTAACGTTAATAAAGGATACATGAGGTTAAGAAGGTGTACTCGTCATGCATCTGCATTATATTCAAGAATGAGTATGTTGTACTAGAGATTACAAAATATTTCATAATGAGGGAACTCGCTGTTACGAGGGTGATTTGTCTAGTCTCAGGACATCGGCTAGCCATCGGTCACATGACGTCAGGTTGCTGCAAAGCTGGCGGCCACATGTCAGGGAGAAGATCGTGGGTGAAAGGAGTCAAGAAAGCAAGTTTTTTTATTGTATCTTCTGAGTGGTTAAAAATATTTGGTGTTTGAAAGTACACCCAAGGATCAATGGAGTTAATCTGTAATGGTTTTCTACTTTAAGAGAATATTGATTAAATATATTTTTTATTTGTCTTACTTCATTCCTCCTCCAAGATGATGGGTAAAGGTGATTATTGTTTATAATATATGCATAAGGTCTGAATATTGTGATTCGATGTCCTTAATAGATTATTGATTACATATTTATAATTTTGTTCGTCTTAGTTTATTCATCCACCAAGCTGTACAGATTTATAAATTACTTATATATATGAAAAGCTGTATCCATCATGCATCAAAATTTGCTTAAAGCGTGTAGTATCCTTGATTGATTACATCCTTAATGAGTGAGGACTTATCGTTTAAGGGTTGAACGCTGTCTCATCATTCAAAATGTATATACTTGGTAAGAACACTGTAAGGTGTTTTTTTTTACTTGCGCAGTTATAATAATTGCTAAAACGCTTTATTACGACCCTGTTAGGTTTATGACCTCATCGAGGATCGAAGAGTGGCCTTTGAAGCTGACATGTTTATGACGATTTAAAACGTACGTCTTGGAGTGGACAACGTCCTTTCCCGGTTGAAGGTAGAGGGAGAAGTCTTGGAGGATAACAGACAAGTCTCGACAGGTTTATAGCTGCAGTCACTTATGACCATGGAATAATAGGTGTCCTTAAGGTGCGATGGAAGAGGATGCGATAAAAAGCCAGTGGTGTTGCAGATGTTTTGGCCAAAATAAATAAAATTTTGCTCCAGTACCAACATGGAATATAATTCTCTTCACAAGGTGATATCAACAGTTCTTGAATATCCGTTAAGGATGTCCTAGAATTTAAGGACAAATTTTTCTCTTCGTTTAAAAGTTTCTCGTCTAATGCTGCTATGCTCATGATACATTTCCAGGAACTGTTGATATCAACATGCAAAGAAAATTAAACTCTATATTTTTAGTGGAGAAATATTTTATTTATATTAGCCAAAAAAGTTTTTTGCCCTATAAACTGCAAAGACAATGGCCTTTTCTCCCTTCATTCCACCTTAAATTATATCCATGCAATATTGGCCCATAAGGTTAGGGGTGTGTCATTGAATGCCCACTTTCTAAATACGTAATATCAGCGATTTTTGAATATTTATCTTGAGTTTGGCGTAATTTGATCAGGATTTTTGATATGCGTTTAAATTTTTTTAAATCAAATGCTATGGTTATCAAGACAAATATTTAAAAATGGTTGAGATTTCAAGTATAGAAAATGTAACCAAAAAATCTACAAAATCAATATTTTACTAAGTTTAGCCAAAATTATTCTGTCTTAATAACTTCAAAAATACGGACCTTGACTCGCGTTCTATTCCACCCCACCTTAAACCAAATAAATACACTACAACAGGAAATATAATTAAAACTGATGAATGGAGCACAATGAAAAATATGGCTACTTTATAGTTAATGATCGATATTTGCTGTCTTAATTTATGTGTTTTTACACTATCTCGGTGACGAAATGGAAATAAATAAATGAATGGCTGAGGGTAACCGCAATCCTGGAGGAAATCGCCATTGAAACTGGAAATACCATTCAAGGTTTTGTAATCACGTATTCGTCTATCAATCTGCCCGCAACATGAAAGCAATTATGAAAATATTTCAAACATGTTTCTAATCACGTTTTTTTTAATACACGCGGACCAAACTACCATTTGTTTGTAGACTAGTGTGGTCGAATGTATTTTAAGCCAGGCTGTATATCTAATTTCTTGGACCATAAATACAAACTACACTCAAAAGGTAAAAATGACAAGCAGCCGTTTTCAAGAAAATAGAACAGTAAAAAAGTTATATTAATTTCGATTTATTGAATATAACATTTTATTCAGAAATAAATGTAACGGAACTCCACACGAACTTTCTCACTCCATTGTTTAAAAATGGAGATATTTACTCAAAAGTCATAATGTATGTGCAACGAAATAATATACACTAGTAAACCAGATCAAAAATTGCGTTTTACTTGAGTAAAATATTTTTTGACTCCCGGTTTTAAATTATATATTTCTATTTTTAAAGAATTAAAGTCCTTATTTATATGTTTGTACCAAAAAGAGAGATCGATAGTGGGTCAACAGGGAACGATAACTCGTATTAAAAGTTCGACTTCCGGTTAAAATTTTCGACTTTTTAATAGAGGTTGCACACCTTCAGTTCATCGCATTGCTATTAAATTCCTCATTTATAAATCTAGACAAGTAAAGTTGTACCAACATTTCCCCTAAGAGTTTAAAGTAAAAAGAACATACACTTTTTGGGAGACTAACTTATATACTTATTCTATGGCATTAAAGAATTATCGCGTTAAAACTTAGATAGCATCTCTGTACAACTAAAGCTCACAAAATTGTATAAAAGACATTTGCCAATATCTCAGAAACTATTGTTTTTTATAAGAAAATTTAAAAAAATGTTTATTTTTAATAGTACTACAATTTTGCAATGATAATTTATTTAATATCGCAAATAATTGTGGAGATACGGAAATTTCCGATTCTGTAAAGTACCCTAAAAGTAATTTTCATTGGAAGATGAAGATAGCTATTTTATTTATAATCTTAATCAACGCCTAGATACGAATTTTCATCAAAATTGTTCGAGCCGATTTTGAGAAAAACGATCTTTCTCTTTTCGCCCTTTATTAAACTACTCTTAATTTTAGGGTTAAACAAATACTTTTTAGGGTTTGGGGGCTCATGAACATTTCGGGTTAGATTTTTGTTTACGGTCGCAATACTTTTTCGAAAACTTAAAAAATAAAATATATTTACGTATAGCTTGAAAATTTGCAATGATAAGTAATTTCATATCTCATATAGTTACGGAGATATGATAAAAATGAGAATTTACGCATCAGGCCGAGACCCTTAATGTCATTTTGACGAAAAATTGAGAGTAGTCATTTTGTTTGTAATATTGATTAATGGTTAGAAATGAAATTTAATCAAAATTGTTAGACCCGATTTTGAGAAAATTGATTTTTTTTCTTTTCGTCTTTCAGTAAACTACCATTAATTTTAGGGTTAGAATTTTAAAAAAACTCGGAGAAACCCTATGAAAACCCTAGATACCAAGTTTTAGCTCGATTTGTAAAATAGTTTAGGCTCTACTCCAAGGTACAGACAGACAGACGTAAATTCATAAACCACTTTTTTGGATTCGAGCGGTCATGAAACGTCGAAATTGATCAAAATCTTGAGTTCAATTTTGTTGTCGTTCACAATACTTTCTCTGCCTGTGAGGTAGCGAGAAAGTAAGAAAGTTCAACTTATTCCGACGCGTCACTCTCGCAATAGACTGGACTGCCGATTACGTGAAGATCGGGGCTCGAATCCCAGTCAGGTGTGTTTCAGGGTGGTTTTTCACTCTACCGCCACTTAAATGCTGATACACTTCTTCTAAATTCAACCTTACTCATCCCTAACACATTAGCTTAATTAGTTCATGTGCGTGTAGCCGCCCACACAGGTATTAAGCTGTAGTCACAAAAAAAAAATCCTGATATTATTATGTGTTCTGTCTCACGTCAGGTCCATTACTTTTGTCGGTGACTTCGACCGCCAATACGCACTGTCCACTATCTTCCTCCTCCTTCAGCTTCAAGCATTTTCTTCCTTCCTTCAAGTCATCCAAAATTAGAATCCTCCTCCTTCTTCCTACGCCTCTTCCGGATCTAATATAGCATAAAGGTGGGGAGGTAGGGAGCGTGAAAAAAGATTAATGTATTTGCAGTTTTAATATCAAAAATTTTGGTCAAAATAAATAAAATATTGCTTCAGTAAAAACATGGATTTTAATTTTCTTCACATGGTGAGCTCAACATTTCTTGATATCTGTCCAGGGTGTCTTGGAATTTAATGACAACATTTTCTATTCATTTAAAAAGTTTATCACAGTATAATAGTTGATGTGATTTGTTTATTTATTCTCTATCATGTATGACGAGTCCTTGACTATTTCATATGCTAATTGTTAACTTTTTAATATATGAGGACTATGTCAATCCTCCTAATTGTATAACCATTTTGTTCATTAACACTTTTGAATATTTTTTTGTATTCTTGGGGAAGTGGTTATATAAGTTAATCAATTTTTTCCTGACGTAAGGTTTACATCCTTAATAAATATTGTTTGTTATCCTATCCTCTTCAATTAATACTCGTTTATTTTATTCCAAAATAAAAAAAAAATCTTTTTCTATTTCCTCTTATAATAAATTAACTCCTTTACTCACTTTTATGTTTCATTGACTAGAGATTTAACAATCATTCCACTGAAAATTGAAAAATGACACCTTGACACGAGAATTGAACTCGGGACCTTTGGCTTAGTACGCCGATGTAAAGGTTCTATTCCCATGTCCAGGTGTAATTTTTAAATTTTCAGAATATGATATCTAGATGGAGAATTCCTCACTAAAAGCACAATAATAGCTTCGGTTATTTGATTCTTAATCATTCGACTGTTTTACAAGTACGTTCCTTTGCAAATCTTATCTTATATTTCTCCTTATTAATAGTGAAAATAAATATAACTAAAATAGTATAATAACATGTCTTACAACTAAATTTTCCCGTAGTAAATGGACACATGTTTACCTAAATGTTCTTAGAAATTGAAATCCGACAGCTGGAAAACGTTACTAAATCTACTTTTCGTGTGTTCATACGTCAAATAATGTGATATTAAGCTGTCACTTTTAATAGATATTATAAAATACCCATTAAATAACACTAATGCAATAAAATGTTGTGCGAATAACCCGAACGGGTAGTAAGACGCGGTGCTAATAATAATAACAATAATAAAATGTTATCAATGTTGGAGGCAAAAATGATGTTTGTATTCTTTAAATGTTCATTCGTAAGAAAATCAAGGTATACCTTTTTTGGACACACGTAATAGTGTGTTGAAAACAATTTCCTCTCGCAGTTACTTTCAATCAATTTCCATGACACAACGAATACACACGTGGCGTCATCATCAATAAGAATGTTTGGTCTCGCCCATTTAACGCCTCCAGATCATGCGATCCGTAGTATTCTCGGTTCAAAGCTCTTATAGACCATTTTTTACAAAGTTATTTTGTCTTCTGCGAGGCTCGGTGAATGAATGGTTTTCGCCTAGAGCCGTCTCAAAAATTATATTTTATTCTGAGGATGTACCCAAACAACTGGATTGATTTTATTTGTAGCTCTTAAATAGTCGATGGATCATATTGAGGTGGGATAAAATGTGTTGTGAGAAAAAGCCAGTGTTTTTGCAGTTTTTATGGCATAGTATTTTTTTTTGCAAAAATAAATAAAAATTTCCCCAATACAAACATAGAATTTGAATTTCTTCACACGGTGATATCAACGTTTCTTTAATATCTGTCAAGGATGTCCTGTAATTTAATGACAACTTTTTTTCTTCGTTAAAAAAGAAGTTTGTTAGATAACGCCATCATGCTCATGACACATATTCAGGAACTGTTTATATCAAAATGTTAAGAAGCTTAACCTCTATGTTTGTACTGGAGCAATATTTTATTTATTTTGGCCAAACAACGGTTTTTTAAATTAAATTTCAGGGCATCCTTGATAGATATTAAAGAACTGTTGATTTCACAATGCCTCAAACTACATCAACATCCACCCGAAAAAGTTAACTTATGACTTTATTAAAATAATGACTAATTGTTTGAAGAAAGCTAAATTTATATTTATCACCATTTACCTTATCATAATCTCAGATCTGTGACATTTAGGGTCGCCTCGGTAAGCGAGAAATCACCGCGCAGACATTCGGATCTAACGCGATATTTAATTCTACCGTGGGTTATTTCAAAATATGGCTCACGCCAAAATAAAGTAGAACGATTCCACCAGGGCTCTTTCTCCTTAGCAACCCTATATTTTGAGTTTTATTAATAGAAAAAAAAGTGTGTAAATGTGATAGTAGCTCTTTTTCAATGACTTTTTTTTAGCATATTCGTGGAGCTATGAGATTAAGTTTGATGAAAAGGGGATCTAGATTTAACCTTCCTCTAACAAATACAGTAATTTTTTGATAAGCTCACAACATAACATGTTAAGTTATTTGAGAATTATCATCCTATTATTATTATTATTATTATTATTATTATTATTATTATTATTATTATTAGCAGCAGCACCGCGTCTTACTATATCCGTTCGTGTTATACGCTAACGTGTAATGTGTAATGGGTGATTGTGAGATGAAATGAAGGACCTACAGTTTAACGTAGAATCCGATACCACGGTGGAGGCCTGGCATTCCCCACATTCACAAGATGTCTTGTCAGAGGTGAAAGAAGGGTTTGGTAATCAAATAAATCTGTGACAGGACCAAGGATTGAACCCCGGCCGCCAGCATAGAAGTCTGACACCTTACCCCTAGACCGCCAGGTCACCATCATTCTATTTACTTTGAGATAAGAAGTTTCCTAGTTTTCTTTCCCCTCTTTCGGATTGATATGATAAAGTGTGGTTGCGACTTGCAGGTAAGGAGTGAAAGAGAGCATAATCTTGGATAGAATAAAAAACAGTAGTTCCAGGAAACGACACGCACCATTGAATTTTTTAGCATTGCGACCTGACAGTGATTGATATTTTCTCGCTGACTAAGATGGCACCCTCTAAGCTTCATTGAACGTCTACCTTTTAATGCGGAATTTTAAAACTATAAAATCTAAAATGTAAAGTTTCTTAATCCTACGTTGATACCTTTCGTTTTCATTTTGATGTGAAGCATATTTTGAAATGGTATGCGCTTTCTATACATTGGATTCCCTAGACGTCTGCAAGGCGTCGCATCGTTCTGGTGGGTGGGGCCCTTAAGAGCACGCATCACCCCATGTATAACACCTAACTTAGATTAATAATACAACTTGAACTAGACGTCGCATTGTGCTGCGTTTTTTTATCCATTTTACTTTAGAAAACGGCGGAATTGAGACTGGTGCATTCGTTTTAAAATATATTGAAATAAATTATGCTTTTAACTTGTAAGATATATGAGACTAAATAGTAAACATTACTACAGGAACATTACGGGGTAAAAAAGAACATTTCATTTCGTCAATTTCGCTAAAAAGCATACATAAAATAATAAACATGGTTAAAGAAACATATTATTTGTTCTGTGCATTTTCAACTCGACATTTCCCAAAGTTCTATTTTTTTTAATTGCCTATAGTTCGGAAAATATTGATTATATAAAATATTCTTTCAAATAAAAATTGTTTATTTTTAAGAGTCTTGCAACTTGTAAATGATAAGTTATTTAATATCTTAAAGAGTTGTGGAAATATGACCAAAATTGAAAATTTTCGCTTATGCTAAGTTCTCTCAAAGTCAGTTTCATGGGAAAATGAAATGCTCTATTTTGTTTGTACTACTATAGAATACCTCGATTATAACTTTAAACAAAATCGCTAGAGCCAATTTTAATCAAATTGGTTATTTTTCCTATTTTTCTACCCTTAGGGCGCCCGTCTCGGTCGGTGATAAAGTATGAATCGGTGTCAGGCCACAGGGCTTAGAATACAATGGTCTGTGTCGTTTTCTAGAACTATTTCTCTATTATGTCTAAGCTTATACTCCCTTTCGTCGTTCACTTACTACCACCACCTTTTTTCATGTCAATAAAAAAGAGTATGCTGGCGGCCGGGGTTCAATCTTCGGTGCCGGCAAAGATTTATCTGATTACCAAACCCTTCCTTCACCTCTGACAAGACATCTTGTGAATGTGGGGAATGCCAGGCCTCCACCATGGTTCGGATTCCACGTTAAACTGTAGGTCCTTCATTTCATCTCACAATCACCCTACCATCACACATTAGCGTAAGTGCGTATAACCCAAACGGGTAGTAAGACGCGGTGCTAATAATAATAATAATAAGATTATTATTATTAGCACCGCGTCTTACTACCCGTTCGGGCTATACGCACTTACGCTATTGTGAAATGGTAGGGTGATTGTGAGATGAAATGAAGGACCTACAGTTTAACGTGGAATCCGAACCATGGTGGCGGCCTGGCATTCCTCACATTCACAAGATGTCTTGTCAGAGGTGAAGGAAGGGTTTGGTAATAATAATAAGAAAGAGGGGGAATGAATCTACGAAACTCCTTATCTCAAGGTAAATTTGGCAGCTATAGCGGAACAAACAAACAGATGGATGTATTTTTTAGTGACCGTCATCTTGAAATGAATAATCGGATCGAAAATCCCTGTGAATACTTTGTTTGGCCTAGGTTCAAATAATGCCACTGTCATATTTTGTTAAAATTGAGTCTACGAATTCCACAGTTATCGCGGAACAAATACGAAATGTCAAATGGTCAAGTTAAAAAAAGAACCTCGCTTCGCTCGGTCAGTAAATTATTGTAAGAGTACTTCACTAAAATGCTACTATTCCATTTTGTTGCTCAAAACTCTTATGGGCACGTGAAGAAATATCTCTGAAAATGATTGACATATTGGACACACGCTCTGAAAAAGTTCGCCAGCCCTAGTCGACACAATTTTATAATATTTTAACTTCAAAATATTTTTTGTTTGTTTTTTTATTGTGACCCACATACCTATAAGACTTTTTTTTAATTATTACTAAATAATATATATACTTAATGTTGTTTGACTAGTTACAGAGGTTTAACTTAATATTTTAACATGAGGTCTAGTAAAAAAAAAAGGGGGGGAAGCTAGATCCGCCCATCGAATAGATGTTATATCACTTCCCCCCCTTCCCACTGTCCCCGGCCAATAGCCAGACATGACACGAGGTGGTTGGCAATCCTGCACCTGCGGTCTTCTAGCCCAGTGGAGCCCCGCCGTCTAGCAGGCCAAGTGGCCCCCTCAGGGCTGATACCACTTGGACGACCTTTACCACGCGGTGGTGCTTGCTTACTTTTCCTGCTTCGGCAACGGGCCCGCTCATTCTTTCAAATTACTTGATGACGACTTTCATTTCAGACCTTTCTTTCAATTAACGTGTTGCTGTTGTTGGAAGTTTTGTTGTTGTTATAAAGTAACTACAGGAAGGAATAAATAAATTAACCACTACGGGCACATATTGACTACCGAGAATTTGTTTGGGATCATGGTGGCTTTTGGTCGCTGCTTGGTCGGAAAACTGGTTTCATACAATAGTTAGAATATGTTTTACAAACAAAGTTAATTTGTTTTCTTAGTATTAAGATCAAAATGTATTTATTTTTTTACCACATGTATATATGAAAAACCCGCTTCAGTGGCCGAATCCTCTAAGGCGTCACTCTCGCGTTAGACTGACCTGATGACGGAGAGATTGGGGTTAGAATCCCGTTCGGGTCTACTGAAGGTGTTTTTTCCTAAATGGTTTCACACTCTCCTTCCACGCAAATGGGGGCTTACTAAAATGCTTCCTTCCTCATCCCTACCTTTTTAGAGTAGTTATATTATATGCGTTATAACCTGGAGCGCTAATAAAACTTGGTAATGATAGTAATAATTATAACTAATATGTTAGTTATTTTATTATTAGGGTAATTTAGCATTCACCAATTTTAATCAACTAACTTTGCCAACACACATCTTATAGCATAATTCTAGAATAGGCGGCCCTGAGGCGCCAGTCTCGTATTGTCTGGCTTGCTGATGACGTGGATGTAAGGGTTCGAATATCGGTTGACTATACTGAGATTTTATTTCCTATAGGGATTTTTCACTCTTTCTTCGTGCAAATGCGAATGTATATCTTGTCAATTATACCTTTCTAATTCATAGCACATTGGTGTAATCATGTTGGTGGCCCGTAAGGGTAGTGAGGCGTGGAAAATGGGGGAAAAGAGTACTGTAATTTACTGTCAAGTAGAGTAATAATAATAATTGTGGCTGTCTTCGTTCCACCCCCTTCTTCCATTCATTTTAGTCATTCGTTTAAAGCTTTTCCAATTGATCTCTCTTAACCATGTTCTTTTTCTTAGGTTTATTGTCAAATTTGATTTTAAGGTCCTTAAGTTCATAAACTTCTGCTTTAAGAGAGAGATAAGGATTTGTGATCATTTAAAGTTCGCTTTGATAGAGCCAATGATGGCTTTTGCGTCGACGCACCTTTATACTCTAGTACAAACTGACTAAAAAAGGAACTTATGACAGTTACAAAAGTTACTAAAACAATGTTTCTTTAAGTATAGTAATTCGTGCTCTGGTGATAAAAGTGACATGTCTCGAAAATTGACCACAGGGAGATGCACCAAGTTGGCGTCCACCTTCAGTAAAAATGACAAATCTGTAATTCCAAATGTGACCGTCAGAAGGTAGCGGTGTCACTCTTATCTTGATTCAATATTGCACTTATTTTATAATTAGCAGTGTCACTTCAGAGTCGGAGAACTGAAGTATATGTTTGTTGGAGAAGAAAAATGATATTTTTGAAATAGCTCAGGTCAAAAAAGTTTCAAATCAGGAAAAAAAAGAACTTAAATGATCAAGTAAAGTGGCATACATATTAACAAGTCACAAAATATGAAACAATAAATTGAGAAAAGTGACAGCTCAATATTTCGATACAATTTTTTTTACTTTCTTTTTTTCTTTCCCCTGAAAAAATTGTTTTTTTTTTTTTTTTTTTTTTTTTTTTTTTTTTTTATATGTTTTTTCCTCCTTTTTTTATTATATTTTTTAAAAGAAAAATAGATCGGTGGTTTCTGCTGTGTTATTTTTTATGTATCAGGATAGCCGGTTCCCCTGAAACATCCCAGATCGCCACACTTCAATAACTGCATATCTCTTCGGACTACTTCTGAATGTCTCCACTTCGTCCACTCACCACTCACCAACAGGCTGTCTTCGGTCACAGTCACCCAAGAGGATCCCTTGGTGTGACAAACCTCAACTTCTACAATACACTCTGGGAGGGACGCCTCTCAGTGTGGAACAAGTGATTTTACTAATTTTCATCTCTATGCATGGGCCCATGCAACAATGATCAAACTTTCATACCAGTGGATCTACACTTCAGACAACACTACTAACAAACTGATGTTTTGTCTGGTATTTCTGAACTTTGAGTTTTTATCATGTGTCCATATTTTTCTGATATTTTCTTCACTTTAAACTATAAACACAAATAACAGTTCAGGTTTGTGTTCTGAAACAGATTATAATATTATGCCTAAAAAGGGTTAAGAAAGACCGATAAAAGTGTGCCATGATTAAAAAAGGTACTGTTCGCTAACTGTTTGAGACTTACCAAACTTGGAGGGAATAACTTTCTTTGGCCCTTAATATCGTCAGTGGTAATA
>CABEEJ010000018.1:652372-663470 GCA_901482245.1 Timema douglasi | reverse complement strand
GGGGGGGGGGGTTGTGTCTGTTCAAGAGTTGGAGTAGTTTGTAAGTCGTGTGTTAATCTACCAGGTTTGTTCGGAAAGTGCACTTTAAATACCCCGAATTTAAAAATAAAATCATTTCAACTTGAAATACCTTTGCGATTTTTCCTTTCACGGCGATAAATATATATTCAGACGCGTAATAGGTGGACATGAGGACTAAACGTCAAGCTCGTTTATCTCGATGGGGGATGTTGGGGATCGAGTCCTGGCTGGGTTTACCGAGTGTGTTGTTTTCTCTTAAATGGGTTTCCACCCCCTTACACTAAAGGGGCTACAATTACACCTTTACCATCCCCAACCCATTACGGGAAATATGTGATTAGCCCGGAAAACTGGTTTTAAGACAACATACAGCTAAAACATATATATAGGCCTATATATGTCTACATTTATACATATAATTATAATGTGTGCAATTTAAATAAATGGAACTGTGCACCTCACAGACTTTCTCCCGCTTTTATCTTAAAATAGACATTGACTAAAAACTCGTAAGGTTTGAGAAACGAAATATTAGGTCTATATATTATTGTTGAAACACTACACCAAAAATCATAAATGAAATAATATACACTGTTACTTACTTTATGGCATTAGGAACATTGTTACATAAAAATTGAGAAAAGAAAAATATCTTTTTACACCATAGAGCATAAGAATCAAATTCAAATTAATTTTCAAAGAACTGAATTAAAAATTATGTATTGTATATATTTGCTTATAGCTCAGAAATCTTTTTTTTTCTTTAACTTTAATACAACTTTACAATGATAATTTATTTTGTACCTAAAATAGTTGCGGAGGGATGATAAAAATTGGAAAATTTCCCCCATGTAAAAAACGCTCAGTCATTTTCGTAGTAAACAGTGTCTGGATATAAAATTTAATCAAAAATTGTTGAAGCAAATTTCGAGCAAAAATATATATTTTTTCTTCTCTTTTTCCCCTTCAAGTAAACGATCCTTAAATTTAGTGTTAGATATCTAATACCAAAAACTTCACGGGGGCCGGGGCCCTTAACCCCTGATACCAAGTTATAGCCGCCCTATCTCTTACGGACTACCAATCAAACTCCAGAAATATTGAGCGATGACACGTTAATGTCTCCTTTGTTGAGTGGTTAGAACGGTCGACCAATAATTAAGAGGACCTTGGTCCAATCCCGGCGATGACTGTGATGAATTTCTGTATTTCTTTATGGGTCGGCCTGTTTCACAATAAATACAAATTTATATTCAAATTTTAGTTGGGGAAAAAAAAGAGATCGTTTTGGAAGGTCTTAGTAAGAGAATCCTATTTTCGAACAATTTCAAAGTGGCTCACGAGGAATCACGAAGAGTAACGAGGAGCTACGACGAAATAACAAATCACAGTACCTGTTCATGAAATACTTATTTTCCGATACCTTTCATCATAGTTGCAGAATCGCAGCAATTTTCGTATAAACTTTGTTGAAAGATTTTGGTACGAAACAAGGCCTTCCAAAACGAGCCTTCTAGTGAGTTTCGGGTATAGATAGGCACTAGAGCTGAGTGTCGTCGTAATAGGCGTACTCTCGTAAGCTTTCACCTTACATCCATTACTGTTTCCAGCCTTTGGCCTGGGCCATTTTTTCATTCAAGCCATATATTTTCCACTACCGGATTGCTAGGACTGTCGTAGCTTCATATTCCTTATAATCTAACTTAATACTAGGACAGACACAACATCCAGTCCCCGGCCGTTAATTAATCACTGTGGAAGGGAAAACCCACATTTTACCAATGATACATTTTTCGGCCGTTCCGGGAATCAACCCTGGGACCCTTAGCTCAATAAACAGACACGCTACCGACTGAGCTAAGGTTTCGGACACTCTTAAACTAAAAATTATAAATATTGCTAAGAAAGTGTCCTTTAGATATTTCTCTCTCTAGTTTCCAGTTTTATTTACGATTAAATTTAATGTGTCATCAATATAAAGCATCTTATTTAATAAAATAGTAGTTTGTTATACTTTTCAATGTTGAATTAAATATTTTATTTTGTTGTATAGTCTAGGATTAAATCAAAATATTTTTGTAAAAAAAAGTTGATTGTAGAGTTCTGAAAATAATAGGATTACAATGCATCAGTTTGCGCTAATTAACACCTCTCTCAATAATTCTTTCTCCGCAATTACGTAAGGGTTTTTTTTACTTTTTCTTACGAAAGGGGAGGGGTCATACATAACCCATCTTACTTAAGGTTTTTTTTATCAATATCTCTGGTGAGCAAGAAAAAAAAAATTATCCGAAAATTCTGAAATGTCTTGTTTTCACCTAATTTTACTGCAAACAAAGTATTCTAAAATTTCATAGCACTCGCTTTATTATCGATTCTTATCTATTAAAAAAATAACGGAACATTTAAAATAAACTAATCTACCAAATCGTATAAAAAAATATGTAAGATGGGAGGTTAGCTTGGGTTTGATGGAAATTCTTACGTGGGGGAAGTAGGGAATCGAAAATCATGATAAAAAGCCTTACATAATTTAAGGGTTGCCCTATACCTAGTGTGAGCACCTTCTTTACTCTGATTTTGGTAGGAAGAACGGTATTTGGTAGTTACGAAAATTACTATACAGTTTTACTATATTCATACATCAAGTCATGAGATAATGGTTCGTCTTTTGAGTATCAAAACGTAAGCTTGGTATTTAAATTTAACTTATACGTTTGACACATACTTTGGGGTTTGTTTTTTAAATCTATTGTTTTACGTGTTATGTTTCAGCATTTTAATAAAATTATATACGGCGTCTTTAATGGAAGGTGGGGGTGTCATTAGCCAATTACCCTTCCTTCCTTGAGGTCTTACCATGTCTTCCCAAGTCTTCCCAACTTGTTGTACCAAATGTACTTGTCAACTTATCAGAATATAAGTGGTTGTTTTTCTGTTCCAGAAACTTGGCTATCGGCATTGGCATCCAAAACTTCCCAGAGGGCCTTGCGGTGAGTCTCCCTCTTAAGATGGCCGGTTTCTCCACTTGGAAGAGTTTCTGGTGAGTTCATGTCCTCATGTACTTGTGTACACTCAGATTACCCTGAAAGGTGACACTCTTGACTAATCACACTATGGGCCTATCTTATAAGCTGCGCCATAGTGGAACCAAGGAAGGTACGCTTGCTACAGTCCAATTTTCACGGGAAGAGCCTTTTAGAAAATACAAACATGTTTTTTTTTAATTCAACACAGATAAAAAAAAGTTTGCTCTTATTTTATAGGTATTTATGATATATATCAAAATCGACGTGTAAGATCACATGACTTGACGTATGAATACACCAGAGTAGATCTAGTAGTTTCTCTTTATTTCGGAAAAGGCCAATACTGGATTGTACCTTACATGGGGAACGAAGTGTACGTGTACACTCCGTTTACTCTGAACGATAGTAAGCTTACCTTGACGGATTACACTATGATGTGGCTTACAGCAATGTCTCCCAAATTGTGGCCCGCGTAGCCATACTAATATATATATACACACACACACACACACACACACAAGTCCAATAAACTTTTTTTTAGCATCCATTCAGGCCATACCCTTATGAACAAATTACGCTAATATTTTTAGGTATTAGGAAGTTAAAAATTTAGAGGAAGCGTATCCGCATTTTCGTGGATGGGAGAGTGTAAAATCATTTTGGAAAAACACCCTCATTACACCCGACCGAGATTCGAACCTCGATCTCCCCGTCATCGGCAGTCTAGTCTACTGCGAGAGTATCGCGTTGGACCATGTGGCCACCGAAGCGGGTCCATTGAACAAATTAACGTAGACTTTGATGTGATGTCATGGACATTTATTAGGTTTTATTTCTCTCTGTCACGGCTTTGTTTGTATTGCCAATAAGGCTTTGTTAACATTTGTAACGACAGTTTATACCTTACAAGAATAGGTATTAGTTTCTTTCATTTTTTATGAAGGGCTGTAAGAGCTACGATTATTAAGATATGACGCCGAAAGGGGTACGCAATTTTTGAAAATTTGGGCCTATAAAAGAGGGCAATATTATGATCCATCAAGGTAATACTGCTTCCTTTAACGATTACCAAACCCTTCCTTCACCTCTGACAAGACATCTTGTGAATGTGGGGAATGCCAGGCCTCCACCGTGGTTCGGATTCCACGTACTGTAGGTCCTCCATTTCATCTCACAATCACCCTACCATTACACATTAGCGTAAGCGCGTATAACCCGAACGGTTAGTAAGACGCTGTGCTAATAATAATAATAATAATAATAATGCTTCCTTTAAGGGTAAACAGTGTGTATAACCAACCCAGTTTTATTACGAATTGACTGACCTATCTGACAGATAAAGCTATTATATCTACTTTCACGTATTCATACGCTTTCCTACCGATTTGGGTAAAAAGCGATTACCCCTAATAAAAATAAATATTAAAGCCCTTGGCCCTGTCGTTGCAAGTCTAAAACCTATTTTGGGGGATTGTGGGCGGGAGAGTGAAAGGCGTGACGTGGTTTCACAACCGACCAAAGTATCCTTCCGCGCCAACAAGAACAGATATATCATGGAAGCCGTAGATGGTGCTAGCTACCGGACAGCTCTTGAGGAAAATTCATACGTTTGGAAACATCAGTTTTCTCAAGAACGAGTGAAATTTTTATAGTAATATTTTCATCACCTCTTCTAAGATAATGTTTCGATGTTTATTAAGTGTTTATATATAGCTATGCAGCCGGCAGTTTTCTTTTGAAACATGTCAATTCTATTGATATTTTATCACTTAAAATTATAGAGGTGTGTAAATACAAAGTATAACTTAACCAACATGCTTCTTGAAAAAACCGTTTCCGAAGAGAAAATTTCAAAACAATGTTTTAAAAAAAATTTGACGCTTACCTTGTGTTCCCATGGCTCTGCATTTCCACTTCAGAGGAAAAGAGCCACTCGCCTTAAGGATTACGTCCTAGGGATACTATCCGCATAAAGAAAGGTTATCTTTATTATATCCTGTACATTATTTCAATTCTTACCTTCTTCGGTCGCCGCATGTCTAATGCGTCACTCTCGCATTAGACTAGACTGTCGATGACCGGGAGATCAGAGTTTGAACTCGGTCGGGTGTACTGAGGGTGGTTTTCCTAAATGTTTTCCCACTCTTCACGCAAATGTTGGTACATTTCTTTTGAAACCTTCTTCATCCCTAACCCATTAGCGTAATTAGTACATAGGTATGTATATAACCTGAACGGGTAGTAAGACGTGACGCTAAAAAAATCCCTTATTAAATATCAAACTTATTTAGTAAGGGGTGATCTGACGGTCAAAGGGTAAGGTGTCGGACTTCTTTGCTGGGAGTCCGGGGTTCCATTCTCGCTCCCGGCACAGATTTATCTTATTACAAAACCCTTCCTTCACCTCTGACAAGACGTGTATTAATCACAACCTGTAAATGTGTGGAATGCCAGGCCTCCACTGTGGTTAGGGTCCCACGTTAAACTGTAGGTCCTCCATTTCATCTCACAATCACCCTACCAATACCCATTAGCATAAGTGCGTACAACCCGAACGGGTAGTAAGACGCGGTGCTAATGATAATGCTAATACTTAGTAATGTTTTCTGGCGAAAGGAAAGTCGACGTCTGAATTCCTGCCGGATGTACTTAGGTTGTTTAAAAAAAAGATTTTACACTCTCTCTCAGTGCAAATGCGGGTACACTTCCTCTAAATCAAACCCTCCTTTTCCCTTACACATTAGTGTAATTAATACATATAAGTATAACCAGAGCGGGCAGTAAGATGCGGTGTTAAAATGAATAATAAAAGTATAAAAACCGTGGCCAGTGTGAACTGTACATATAGGGCATTTAGATGGCCTATGCCCACCCAGGCTAATTCCACCCCGAATAAGGCGCATGCGCGAGTGTACGTGCGGACGGAAGTGAGTGTGTTTGTTTTGGTATTGTGCCTTATTTGATGTATGCCGGCTGTGTCGTCGTTCCGTGTGTTTGTAAGTATGCTGGCTGGTCGGAGGCACACGTGGACACATACATACACATGTTGTCTGTCGACCGTGTAAACACGTGAGGTCATTGACCGTTTTTTTCAAGGTCACTTTTTAATCAAACATCTATAGCTCATTTAAGTTTTGTTTTTATTGGTTTTGGTTGGGCTGACGTTGTTATTTTATATGGGTTTTTAGTCTATTTAAGAAATATCAGATATTTAGGAATATAATTTGACTGTCCGGATTTAAAATAAAGTATTTTAATTATGTTAGAAGTTTTGACTTTGCACCCATAATATTAGAAATTACGTTAGTAAGTTATATCTAAACACAGTCCTTGTATAATTATAATGTTGACAAGTCTTCTGTCACTACTTACAATTACAAATCCGGCATCATTGACGTTATACACAATGAAATAAAACAATTAGCTATCCAAGTTCGGCCTTTGCTAATGACATTCTCAACCACCATGTTCAGGTATTACTCCTCTCTCACTCGCCATGTCCAGGTATTACTCCTCTCTCACTCACCATGTCCAGGTATTACTCCTCTCTCACTCGCCATGTCCAGGTATTACTCCCCTCTCACCTACCATGTCCAGGTATTACTCCTCTCTCACTCACCATGTCCAGGTATTAATCCTCTCTCACTCGCCATGTCCAGGTATTACTCCTCTCTCACTCACCATGTCCAGGTATTACTCCTCTCTCACTCACCATGTCCAGGTATAACTCCCCTCTAACCTACCATGTCCAGGTATTACTCCTCTCTCACTCACCATGTCCAGGTATTACTCCTCTCTCACTCACCATGTCCAGGTATTAATCCTCTCTCACTCGCCACGTCCAGGTATTACTCCTCTCACCTACCATGTCCAGGTATTACTCCTCTCTCACTCACCATGTCCAGGTATTACTCCTCTCTCACTCGCCACGTCCAGGTATTACTCCTCTCACCTACCATGTCCAGGTATTACTCCTCTCTCACTCGCCATTGTCCAGGTATTACTCCTCTCTCACTCACCATGTCCAGGTATTACTCCTCTCTCACTCGCCATGTCCAGGTATTACTCCTCTCTCACCTACCATGTCCAGGTATTACTCCTCTCTCACTCACCATGTCCAGGTATTACTCCTCTCTCACTCACCATGTCCAAGTATTACTCCTTTCTCACTCGCCATGTCCAGGTATTACTCCTCACTCACTCACCTTTCCCAGATATTTTTCTTCAGTTTCTTCCTTTCCAGATATGTTCCTCATTCACTTACTCACCTTTCAATATATATTATTCCTCATTCACTTACTCACCTTTCACTATATATTATTCCTCATTCACTTACTCACCTTTCAATATATATTATTCCTCATTCACTTACTCACCTTTCACTATATATTATTCCTCATTCACTTACTCACCTTTCAGTATATATTATTCCTCATTCACTTACTCACCTTTCAATATATATTATTCCTCATTCACTCACTCACTTACCTAACCAGATAATATTACTTACTCCCTTACCTTACCCAGGTATTAGTTCTCTCTCTCACTCACTGTGTTCATTCGCCTCTACAAGATGTTTTGTCAATTTGACAGGTAAAGTCGGCTTACATTACCTGTCGAAGTGATAACTGATCAAGATTGTAACGAGGAGAATAAATTCTAAGATGTTTTTACGAGCCTTTCATCTGTAATAAACGGTCAAAGCTAACAGAAACTGACTGACAGTTACAAACGTTATTACAGCTACTTAGATATATTTATATATAAATATATGGATTTTTTTTTTACTTTGCGTATGGCATATTTGACCGTGAGAGATGCTAGTTCAGTCCTCCTGTATGTACAGTAGCCCCATGGCTTCTTTGGTGCTGACTGACAGCTAACAGTTGACTAGACCAAATTATGTACCCCTACGCCAAACCATATGGTCTGCAAAAACATGTGTTTAGCAGCTGTCACTTCTGACAGTCCAAAATTTATGTATATACCTAAATGTTGAGTGTCAGAAGTCAGCTGTGAGCTGTCAGTCAGCACCAAAGAAGCCATGGGGCTACTGTAGACTGTCATCGTTCTGTGGGAAGAGGACGTTGCCCGGGATATACCTTGGAGATTGTCTACACGTCATACCCGCAATGAAACGATGGGATGTTAGTGATTATGAAGGTGTGGAACCGGTGGAAATCTTAGACCGGACTTAATGCTACCAGATCAGTTTTTGGGTAAAAATACCTATGGTGTCACCGAGAATCGAACCCGGGACGTTTAGATCAGTAGCCCGGGGCCAATAGGCATGTCTAAATTTTAATGTATGTGATCTGCAGCTGTCATTTTTGATGTATATTATTTTTACTTAGTAAACGTGTACTTTCTGAACCGACCGATTTTTATCATCACACGACTTATAAACTCACTTAAATCTAGAACAAACACAACAGCCAGCCCCCTTGACGTTAATTCATTACTGTAAAAAGGGAAGCCTCGATTTCATTAATCATTAAGGTTTTCGGTCATGTCGGGAATCGAACCCTGGATTAAGGGCCGGCAACCAGTCGATCTTGAGTAAATTTAAAGTTGGATTTGCTAAGTTTTTCATTAAAAGTTGATCTTTGTGACTTTTAAACTCGCAAATATATCAAGAATTTCCAAAAAATATTCGAGTGGGAGTAAAATTACCTTGAAGGGTCATAGTCGGTAATTTTATAAGAATTTTAAGTAGTTTAATTTAAAAACGTACATTTTATCTATTCAATATTTTTTTCTATAAATGTTGGGACTTAAAAAAATATAGAATTTAAGGAATATATATATATAAGGTGTATAAACAAAAAATAAAGCAAAAGTAGAGTAAAGAAACGATGAATGATCGTGGAACTTTTTATAATTTTAAAAGTCGATCGGGGTACAAAAAGGCTGTCGAACACTGCCCTGGACTCATAAGTCAGACGCGTTACCAAATGAGGTGTCGGATGATATTGTTTAATTCATACTTTAAATATATTTATTTGAGGTATAGAACTTGCACTTTCTGAACCGATTATATTAGCACACGGGAATTGTCTATGAGTGAGAGCGAAAATACCTACCAATTTTGTTGGGAAAGGAATTTTCAAATAATTTCCTGGATCCTTTTATTGGCCACAATCGACATGGGACCAACGATGGCTTTACTTCTACTTCGAAGGAAGTTGTGCTACGGATTTTTATTGATACAAGATAAATCCGTTGACCCTGGTTGGACTTGAACCAACGAACATCGGATCCTGAGGCGAGAACTTTACCTCAAGACCAATGAGGTCGCCTTATACCTTAAATTAATACAGTAAAATATTGTATTTATTTTCTCAAATTTCCTTTTCACTTTATCCTTAGATACATAGGCGTAGGTAGAATTTAATTTGGAGGATGGGTGGATTTCAAGATCGTAAGTTTATTACTTGATAAGACTTACTATTAAACCATAATAGGGTGACCTGGTGGTCTAAGGGTAAGGTGTCGGACTTCTGTGTTGGCGGCCGGGGTTCAATCCTCGGTCCCGGCACAGATTTATCTGATTACCAAACCCTTCCTTCACCTCTGACAAGACATCTTGTAAATGTGGAGAATGCCAGGCCTCCACCGTGGTTCGGATTCCACGTTAAACTGTAGGTCCTTCATTTCATCTCGCAATCACCCTACCATTACACATTAGCGTAAGTGCGTATAACCCTAACGGGTAGTAAGACGCGGTGTTAATAATAATAAACCATAATAACATTATTATTTCTATACAGTTGTGGCGTAACTTTATTTGCTTAAGAAGGGAGGGGGAGGGGGCAGGGAGAAGTAGCAAAACATTTTTTGGGTACTTTATACTATCCTCTTCCTCAGTTAATATTAGAAAAATTGGATTCTCCTAGAAGCTATTTGTAGTGCCCTTCGTTTGGAGGGATGGTACTCGCCTGGATTTTTTTCCCTACTTAGATGCCTTTAGAAGCTATTGAAAGTGGTCTATCCCCAACACATTTTTCAAAAAAAATTTTTTAAGCTATTTGGAGTGACCACCTGCGGTAATTTCTTTTAAAAATCGGATGCTTATAAAAGCTATTTATAGTTATATTCTCCTAATTTTTTTCAAAAAAAAGTGGATGCCTCTTCAAGTTATTTGAAGTTTGATACAAAGTTATTTTTAGGATAGAACTTAAAAACCTCGATTTTTTTAGGAAAGGGGGTGGGGTGGGGGTGGGGTGTTGAGCCCTTCTCTAAGCTCATGCCCAGATATTCAGATAATTATTTTATGATCCTTTTGTTAGAGCTCCAGCAGACTGAAGATAACTAACGTTTACTGAATTTGGTGGCGTCTCTCATTATCACTGCCTAGAGCTTTGATGACGTGTGAAGAGGGGTGAGGGGAGAGAGAGAGAGAGAGAGAGAGAGAGAGAGAGAGCGAGCGAAAAAGAGGGGGGGGCAAGGAGTGAGACAAGGTCAATAAACTTTGTGAACCGGAAGGAAGTGGTCGATACAAACATGCAAAAAAAAAAGCCGTCATTCATGTAGAGTAGTTAATAGTTGAAATACATAACATTGACTATTTTTTATCTATATTTTGCTCAAAGAGTGATGATAATAATAGTTGAAGTTAGACCCTACTCGTTCTGTAAAAAAAATTGGGGGAGGGGAGGTTACAGCTATAGTACCTGAATATGCGTGCGTTGACGTTGCCAACTGTACAATTTGGAACTACTTGTACTCTGCGTAGAAAACTAATTATTATAGGGAGGGCTCCTTTAGAAAGTGGACATAATAATGTCAATATCGTTTTTATATTTATTTTTATGGGGGGAGTTTAGAGGGGGCCTATATATAACTGTGGAGGAATGGGTGAGATGTATACTGTGTTAAATGTACCGAATTTAATGGGACCATTCAATATTAAGAAAATAAGATTCATTAAAGTTTGACCATCTTGGTTTGTTTCACAACCTGGTATACTTTTTAACCCAAAGTTTTGTATGTTTGAATGAATAATAATAATATACTAAGAGCTACACCTCCACATTGAGGACCCCGTC
>CABEEJ010000018.1:627110-652168 GCA_901482245.1 Timema douglasi | reverse complement strand
CTCACCGATGTCCCCCGTCCCCCCACATGAGATTTATTTTTATTTTTATTTTTACACATTCTAGAAACAAAAATACAATCCTGCCGGTTAAACATATAAGTTAATTAATTTTATTCTTAAAGGATCAATATTTAAAAAATAAAGGTTTTAAATTGGAACACCAGTTTATAAATTTGTTCCAACATTTTGAGGGTGGGAAATGCTTTCAACCGATTTGTATAGATCTGTGTGTGTGTGCGGATATGTGGCCCTACATAACTGCACTATGAAATAAATAACATCATTTTTACTTTTCTACTGCCCATAGTGTCTTGACTAAGGATACCCAATTTTAAAAAATTGTTAGATATTTATCCAAACTTTAATAGTAGGCCTACTCTAACCCGCTTCGGTGGCTACGTGGTCTTAGGTGCTACTTTCAAAGTAGACTAGACTTCCGATGATGGGTGAGATCGTGGTTCGATCTTGGTGGGGTGTAAAGAAGATGGTTTTTCCTAAATTGTTTCTCGCTCTCCCTCCACGCAAATTAGGTTACACTTCCTCTAATTTCAACCTTCCTCATCCCTAACCCTTAAGTGTAATTAGTACATAAGCGTAAAACCCGATGGATTAGTAAGACGCGGTGCTAAAAATATATTACTAGAGTTTGATATTTATGCAATTAATACAGAACTATTTTATAAGACCTTATATAAACTTGAACCATGGTTTGAAAGTTGAAATTTTTCACGGTTAAAAGATCTAGAAAAACATCATGAACTAAATGCTCGGGAAATGAAATGTTACTGGAATAGGAATTGAATTATGTCATTTAATAGGGTGCGTGGCCAAGACAAATTATATTGTAATTTGTATTTTCCTCTTTCCCTTTAATATTCCCTGACAGCTCCACCAGGGAACATTTAGGCATGCATATAACTTATAAACCTACTTGGTTTCTGGCGTTTATGAATTTCTACTCGACTATTCAAGCGCCTAAAGTCCTTGCGGCTCATATTAACCAGGAATGTGCAAACTGCGGCTCGCCGATGTGTTCGATCCGGCCCGCGTGATAAATAATTTAAATGTGTTGCGTTGTGTTCCGCTATGTTACCACCCTACCCCTAAACATTTCCAAACTTGGTAAATCATGTTCAAAAATATGTGGCAATATTTGCATCCTCATATTCATGCGAACGAGTGTTTTCCACCATTAAACTTAGCAAAAGTGATCTAAGAAACCGGCTTACTGATGACTCAGTAATGAGCATCATCTATCTTCTCTCTTTGAGAATCATCTCCTCACATTTTAATCCGAACCATGAAAAATGTTGGGAACTCTTTCACAGTTTCACTCATCTCACACCCAATCATATAAATCTTATGTACTTACTTAAAAACAAACTAAACCACTAAAGTATTTATGAAACTCTTGCATTCTCATTGTACTCTATTTAAACTTATTCATGTTAGTCTATTTATGTGTGTTTATAATATATTTAATGAATTTCGAAGAAAGATTAATGTATTAAAGACTTTGGTCCGTTAATTCTTCCCCCCCCCCCTCCTCGCCCCTTTTTTAATTAAGTTTCTGCAGCCCTGAAATATACCAACGGCGTACTTAGTCTCTTGAACTATAGTTATATTTAATTAATAGTTTTAAATAAGTCCAACCCCTATCAGTTTTCCACTCTTTCTCCACGCAAATGTTGGTGGTACGGTACTTTTCCTTTAAATTTTACCTCCCTCATAAACTTTCTTTCTATTTTATGAGCGTCAAACATTTCAAAATTCATATTAAAAAAAAACTATAACCCTGGGTCCAACCAAAAACTCCGGATCAAAGAACAATAAAAAGTATATACCGTGTGTACTTTTGGAGACTTACTCTATTAAAATTCGCTAATTGAATCAAATTGCCTATATTGACACCCCTGGCCCGCATCAGGCAGAGCAGAAGTCTTCTAAAAATTCAATGACGCTGGACTTTAGACTAGTAGGAACATTTTAGGTAACAAACTAGCTTCTATTTTAGGAGGGGCGTAAGCTCCGGAAGTCCTTTCGTCCGGAAATAGCTCGTCCGCCATTTTACAAGACGGCTGTGACCTCTTTTTTTTTTCACTCCGGTTATGTTGCGCAGTCAACGTAATTATCGACCTAGAAACAAGAATCGTGTCACTTTTTTTTATGTGCCGGATAAAACTGCCCATGGTCACAAGTTCTAAAATATGTTAAATAAAAGTATTACGGAGAAAAAAAATTACATTAATGGAATACTCTAGGGAAGGTAGAATAATAGAAAAAATGTACTTACATTTACGTCGAGGAATAGTGGTTAATCATTTAGTTAAAAAAAAACTACCCTTAGTACAGCAAACCGTGATTCGAACCCCGATATTCCCATCACCGGCAATCCATTGTAACACGAGAGTGACGCATTAGACCATGCAACCATCGATGTGGACTACCTACAATTTTACAACTACTTTTAAAAGAATTGAACTGGATGGAACAATGTTTTGCGCTCGTCGAAAATATTTGAGAACTTTGAAAGTGTTACATGTTTTCTATTAGATGGAGAATTTGGTTAATCTACAATCATTACTAACTTGAGGGAATCGTTTTGAAATGAGCGGTTGATATTCACACTACAGTGAGATTATGGAAAGAATGACCTTTTAGAAAATACGAACATATTTGTTTACGACCAGCATATAAATATAATGTTATTGAATTATTAGTGTTATGTTATTGGATAGGTATTGATAATATCTATCAAAAATGAAAGCTTCAGATCACATGACTTGATGTATGAGTATGTGAAAGTAGATATAGTAACTTTTCTCTCTGTTCATCACAATGCATTATTATATAACATACCTTACCACAAGAGCCTAAACCATGGGTATTCAACCTTTTTTGATCACGTATTCCCAGATATAATTAACCTTCAACTTTGTACCCCCAAAAATTGTTGGTGTATGTAGCAAGTTATACATATTCTATAATTTACATCTGAAATAAATTTAAAAATATATAATTTTACGTACGCCCTTAGATGTACTCGCGTACATCATGGGGCGCGCGTACCCCAGGTTGAATATCGTTGGTCTAGATCATGAATTAGCACTTAGAAGAATGTTAATTCCCACTGTAACAAAATAAAATGTTATTTAGTTGCAATGTCTATTTAATAACAACTTAAGAGTTAGTCTGAATAAAATTATAATTGAATTATAAAAAACTCGTGTTTGAATGTTAAAATCCTATTTTTATATGTTTTTTTAAGACTAGTGTTCTAGATTTGTAGTTAAAATCCGGATTCAAAATTCTTAGTTAAAGTTAAGATTCGAATTCGGGATAAGCTGGTAAAATGAAGATTCAAATTTGGGATACAAAGGTAAAAATAAAGATTTTGATTCGGGGTACGTAGGTAAAATGAAGATTGGAATTCGAGATTCGTAGGTGAAATGAAGGTTTGGATTTGGCATACGGAAGGTAAAATGAAGATCCAAATTCGAGATACACGGGTAAAATGAATATTTGAATTTGAGAATCAGGAATTGTAGGTAAAATTAAGATTTGAATTCGAGATTCTTAGGTAAAATGAAATTTTGAATTTGGGATGAAGATTTGAATTCGAGATACGCATGTAAAATGAAGATTTAAGTTCGAGATACGCAAGTAAAATGAAAGTTTTGATTAGGAATACGTAGGTAAAAGGTTTTTGTTTAGAATACTTAGGTAAAGTGAAGATTTTAATTTGGAATACTTGGATAAAATGAATATTTGAATTTGGGATACGCCGGTAAAACGAATATTTGAATATGGAATGCGTAGGTAAAATAAAGATTTGAATTCGGGATACGCAGTTAAAATAATTCGAGCTGGTATACACATATACAATTATTAGCAATTGGAATATGCAAGTAAAATGGATTCATGGGTAAAATAAAAATTCAAATTGGAGATTTTTAATTCGTAGGTAAAATAAATATTGAAATTCGGGATTCATGGGTAAAATAAAGATTCAAATTTGAGGTTTTGAATACACACTTAAAATGAAAATTCGAACTTATGGTTGATAGATAAAATAAAGATTCTCATTCGAGAGTCGGGATTTGTGGGTAAAACGAAGACTTGAATTCAAAACTTGGGGCTCGTAGGAGAAATAAAGATAATTCGGGATTTGGGATGTGTTGGTAAAATGAAAATTAGGGATTCGTAAATAAACTGGAGATTTTTATTCGAGAAAAACGTCTAAAGTATTGGATTCATCCCTAGCTTAAATCCATTTGGTCGAAGTGACTTCTGTGAGTGTTCCTGGTCGCTGCTCTGCGTGATGTGCACTTACATGCGACGAATGTTCGTTGAGATAACAATGGAAGCTATGAAAGGGTCCTGCCCAAGGCCAACAACAGCTGATACCAACTAGTGAATCACACGCTCAACTTTTTATGAATGGCCATCAGTCACAGCGCCCCATTTCCTGCGACCGACAAATCTTTCGTATCAACGAATAAGTGAACAATTATTTATACATGTATAGAAACACATAGATACGATCCGCTTTGGTGGCCGCATGGTCTAAAGCGCTATTCTCGCAGTAGACTAAACTGCTGATGAGGTTATCGTGATTCGATCCTGGTCGGGTATACTGAGGGTGGTATTTCCTAGAAGGTTTTTCACTCTCTCTCACACTCTCTCTTCACGCGAATTCGGGTACATTTCCTTCTAAAATTAACCAAACTCATCCCTAAAACTATTAGCATAATTAGTGTATATGCGTACAACCCGAATGGGTAGTAAGATCCGGTTCCAGACAGCAGGGCCGTACCTAAGGGGTTCAAACCTCTCCTGATAGTACAGTTAGTAATGCAAGTTTGACCCGCTTCGGTGGTTGAATGGTCCAAGTTAGAGGTTCACAACCTGGGGTCCGCTAATAGTCCTGTGGGGGCTTGCAAAACAACCCTAGATTTTTTAAAGTTTTTTTTAACTTGTATTTTATTCAGATAGTGACATCTGCATATGACATGACTTGACGTATGAATAAAGTAGATCTAGTAACTATTCCAGCTCTCTTCTTATCTATAAAAATTGGACTATCTAGGGTTTTCATAAGGTTCCACAGAATGGTTTTCGGAACTAATAATTTAACCATAAAATCAAGAGTAGCTTACTTTAGGGCAAAAAGAGGGAAAAAAATCTATTTTCTCAAAATAGGTTGTAATGATTTGGATTAAAAATAGTATCTAGCCACTATTTAACATTATGGTGCATCTCATTTTTTCCGGGAAAGTTACCTAAGAGAAATATATGTATCTCCAATTTTGATCATATTTCCGCAACTATTTGAGATACGAAATAACTTATCATTGAAGTTGTAGGACTATGAAATAAAAACAACTTTTATTTTAAATATATTTTTATAAAACCAGTAGTTTACAAGATATAAGCAAACATGTATATTTTTAAATGGAGGTCTGGGAAACGGGAACTTGATTGTAATGCTCTTTTGTGAACATTCCTTTTTTTTCTCAATATGTTTCTGTAACAATGTATATTATTTCATTTATGTTCTTTGGTAAAATGTGTTGTTTTTTTCTATCATGTTTCTGTAACAATTTATATTATTTAGTTTTACATATCTTACTAATTCTAAGTAAACACAGCAGATTAAAAGGGAGAAAATGGGTGCGGTGCAACGTACCATCTGTTGTTTTTTCCCCTCGTAAATAGGACTGCGCGTTTGCGTCGTTTTGTAACTGCCATTAGACGTTTTACTATGTGCACCTTCATGTCGCACCCTCAGTAAAATGTCCAGAGTCAAGTTAGACAACTGAAACTCATCCTTACGTGAGTTTCGCCGAGCTCCTCGGGCACCAAGGAGTGATATTTCCAGTCCTCGGTTATAAACAGCACTTTCAAGTGCAACAACTCACTTTCAAATTGGTTCTTAGAAAGGGGGGGCAGTACGAACACAATAGTTCAGGTGTTAGCAATACCACCATTTTAACTCACCCCTTTCAACAAACCAACTTTTTCAAACAATTTCTAAACATTTACTTGAACAACATAGTTTTCTTTGCAATTAGCAATGTGAGCAGTCTAGTTTGGGTAGTTGGTTTATGGGAAAGTGGCTGAGGCTGCTACTTAAACCTAGATTTGTGAAAGCCTGTTTTGACACTAGAAGTCAATTTTTGTTTGTTCTCTAGTGAAAACCACCTTTAATGTTAACTCTTTATTTTTTGTTTAATGCCTGCTTGATAGAGATGTCACTTGGGACTGTACGTAGCGATCCTTGTGTTGAAGGACTCGAGTCCTCCCAAAGAGCGCAGAAATCTTAACCTGGAGGCTGTGGGTCTGATGTAGGCCTATACCTTGTCTTGTGTCCTTGTCGCAAGTCCACGTGGTGTTGCAGGTACGGCCAGCTTAGCGGGATGGTGGAGCCCGTGTTCGGTCTGTTGGGGGCAGCTGCCGTATCTTTGGCTCAGCCCGTACTCCCATACGCCCTTGCTTTCGCGGCTGGCGCCATGATCTATGTCGTAGTGGACGATATCATACCAGAGGCCAACGCCAGGTAACACCAATAGTAATACAAGTAATAATATAAACCTAAATATTGTCACACACTGGATCAACTTGGCCTATGTCTGAAGATGGCAACGTTATATTGATTTTTTTTAAATCGACATACACATATCGATGTTTTAGTAAACGATATATTGACCAATCTATCGATATATTTTATGTATCGGACTACGCTTTAAGGCTTGCAAATTAAAATAAATTGAACCAATTTTTTCTCTATCTTTATTAACTGAGTAGACTTTTTCGTGTTTTTATTAAATTTGTTTGCAATTTTTAACATTTAAATAAAGCATTAAAAAGTGAAAAGTTGCGAACAATAGCATCACGGAACAACAGCCATTTTAATACCGCTTCAGTGGCCGAATGGTCTAAACACTAAGGCATCACTCTCGTGGATAGACTGGACTGCTGATAATGGGGAGACATGGGTTCGAATTCCGGTCGGGTTGACTGGAGGTTTTTTGTCCTAAATGGTTTCCCACTCTCCTTCCACACAAATGTTTGTAGATTACCTCTAAAATGCTTCCTATCTCATCCTTACACCATTTGAGTAATTATCATAGATGTACAACCTGAACAGGTCTTAATAAAAAAATAACAGCCGTTTTGTTTTGCCCAGACCATTGCAATTCAAAATATAGGAAACAATCTATATATCGATATAATTAAATCAATATGTCGTAGCTTTAGATAAATACCCTGCGGTCCATAAAATTATAAATATATCGATATATTAGGGAAAATTGTCATCCCTACGTCCGCTTAGCTCAGACCTTGTACGTTCAATATCAAGGATTTAAAATTACTTGTTACAAGGCTGAGAATATTGCAAGTTATTATTATTAGCACCGCGTCTTACTACCCGTTCGGGTTGTACGCACTTACGCTAATGTGTAATGGTAGGGTGATTGTGAGATGAAATGGAGGACCTACAGTTTAACGTGGAATCCGAACCACGGTGGAGGCCTGGCATTCCCCACATTCACAAGATGTCTTGTCAGAGGTGAAGGAAGGGTTTGGTAATCAGATAAATCTGTGCCGGGACCGAGGATTGAACCCCGGCTGCCAGCATAGAAGTCTGACACCTTACCCCTAGACCGCCAGGTCACCAATTGCAAGTTAATTTAGGGTAAATGCACCCACATTTACGTTGAAAGGGGAATTGGAAAACATCATAGGTATAAATCACCCTCATTGCACACGGCCGGAATTCGAACCTTGACCTACCCGTGACCGGTGAGCCATTCATCTGCGGACTTGACGCCCTGACCCGAGTGACCACCGTAGCGAGTGCTTGTAAGCAAGATAAAATCAAAAATAAATGGTATCGATCCTATTCAATGAATTTTACTTTTTTAGTTTTCACTAATTGAAAGGAGCGTTTGCTATCTACTAATTCATTCTAAATGAGGAATTTTTCGGTCATGGTGGAAACTGAACCTCGATCCCTAAAGCTCAGGATGCAGCCGCGCTCCAAACTAAGCTAAGGTCACGAGATATAGCACATCCTCTTGCAATCATTTATGGCGATGTGTGGTATAAAATCGTTTAATTAGTTGTATCATGTCATGCACTTGACACTTTCTCTCAATACTGGATAGTTTCCCCTTGGTGGCCTATTCCCAAGGATAACCACTGCGGGGTGGTGGGGGTGTTAGATTCACCAAACAAGTACCCCCCATGTCCGCCGCTCAAGTCATCTCGACTGACTTAAAATTACAAATCCTGGGGCCAGTGAACATCTGATAAAACACTGTTTAGCTTATTGGGCGGGCACGAATATCCTATTTCAATACCATCCAGACATGGCGGATGTGATCGGCCCGGATGATAATGGACTTTCAGGATTTTAAACGAACAAAGAAAATGTCCTTCCCCCCCCCCCTCCCTCCCATCTCCCCCTTGATTTTGCAACGTAAGTGTAAGAGCAGAGGATCTCGGTTTTACCAAAGAAAGAAAAAACTAAAGTCTTAATAGGCCTATATCGATTTAATACTATGTTAACAATTCCTTTATACTAGTTCCCTGTGCTTATTATATTCATGAATAGTTGTCTATGTTAGCTTATTTAGTATCGGGTGTTCTGTCTTATGACAGGTCCGTTTCTTTTTTTCAGTGAACTTGCGGTCTTGTCCTCTGCCTCCTCCTTCAGCTCCCAGAATTTTCTTCTTTCCTTCAAGTCATCCAATATTTGAATCCTCCTCCCTAAGCTCCTCTTTCTCCTATTTTATTTCTAGGCTTTAATATTCAACAAGGGTTCATTATGCTATTTACAAGGGTTTCATTATAGATATTCGAAGATGGCACAAAAGAGGCAGAAAGATGCATATTAATATAAAAAAGAAATAAATAAAATAAAATTGAATGTTTATGAGAAAGAAATGTTTTCTAAATTGGAGATATATGGAAAGTGAGAAAGAACAGTGTTTATGCAGTTCTAATAACAATACTTTTCTTGTTGAAAAAATAAATAAAATGTTCCAGTACAAACATAGAGTTTAATTTTCTTCACAATCAATATTTCTTCAATATCTCTGTGCTCAACCTATGAGGACCTTCTTCTTTTCGTTTAATAATTTCACTAGGAGGTCTGTTTTAAGATGGGGAGGAAGTGAAATTGAGTTAAGGTTCTTATTTTTTAAATATTTATTAAAAAAAAAAATATTTTTTGACCAAAATAAATCAAATATTACTTCAATAAACTCATTTAGTTTTACCACAAATAGTAATATCACCAGTTTTTTTAATATCTGTCAAGGTCATTGTGAAATTTGATCAGGACTTTTTCTCTTAATTTAAAAGCTCTCTGTTAAAATGATAACATGCTCATGACAAATATTTAAGAGCTGTTATTTGAGATAATTAAATGTGGAAAATTAAACTAAAATTATCTACTAAAGCAGTATTAGAGTAGATTTTGGCTATTTTTTTAATATGTTTTTTTTCTATGTAAAAACTGCAAAAATATGGCTCTCAACTCGCATTCCCTTCCATCCCATCTTAACTCACAAAATAAAACTGCAAAAATTTGGAATATAGACGACATGTATGTACATATGTTACAGCGGCAATGGTAAGTTGGCGTCTTGGGGCACCGTCGTTGGTTTCATCGTGATGATGGCGCTGGACGTCGGTCTAGGATAACACAAGCAAAAATCTAGCCTAGAGGATTATAACATGGTCTACCATTTACCAATGGGCACTTGGCGCATAAAATGGATGTTATTTTACGTAAATTAAAATAAAGTCAAGATCAGCGTATTCATCATAAAAAAATATAACTACCAAAAACAAATCTTATTGTTTTAAACTCATACAATATACTCAATTAATTTTATCTGTACCTAATTATTAAATACGATTTTATAATTTTTACCATCATTTTAAATGGTAACCAAACTTCTAAAGTAGTTTCTTGTTGCATTATGTTTTCTTGACATGTTTTTAGGATAAAGTTGATAGAAAATAATATTGTGTACTATTGTGAATAATATTTTTAATGAAATAATTTCTACATGGATGCGCTGATCTATGATTAATAAACAGAGTGAATTCAAATTTCTACGCACACAAAATATTCGTACAAATCAAAATATTTTAGTGTTGACAACCATATTCAAAGATACCATAAGCAAAGTATTCACTTGGAAAAGGGATGAAATGTTTAAATGTTTTAAAAGCCAACATCATTCCTTTATTCAATGTATAACTAGCTACATTTTTCAAAGAGATATCAGTGATAAGTTTAGCAAATATTTTATCCACCCAATACCCATTTTAAATGGTGATATTATACTGTAAATATTTTACTATTCTCATTATTAATTTCACTCTCTTAATAGCCCATCTAACCCCATGGATCATATCTAATTCAGTTAGGCGACCTGCTCGAATCTGACGTAGCATTGTAGTGCGGTTTCCTGTACGTTTTTTTTTTTTTTTCCGAAAGGGGGATTGAGACCAATGAAACTGTTTTAATATATTTTGGAAATATTAAAAAAATTTGAAAAATGATTATTTTAAAATTAAAAGACTAACTGGTCCAAATTTTGCTGTTGTCAAATGAAGAATGCGCATAAAACTATACTTTAGATGGGCTCTTAAAAATATTTTACTATATAAAGTATGAGTGATTGGTTTTTATCATAGGTAAGTAGTATTTATTTATTCAAAAATACTTAAATAATTATTAGAGTTTTTGAAAGTTACTAAATACACTCAAGAACCGTAAACATTATGTTATATATAACAAATTATTACAGCCATGTAATGAAACATTCATAATTTTATTACAGAATTTTGGTTTTATTAAGTTCTTTTTTAATCAGATAACCAACTTTTGCTGTGATTTTTCTCAATTATTCTGTTTCTTAATAACTGCCAATTTATTTATTATTAGTATTCTATTGATTTTGATTTTTTATATCTGTTTGTNTATATATATATATATATATATCTGTCTTTGAAAACCATATAGTCAAATTGTGTAATGCCCAATTGTGCTCATCTTATTTTTTTAATTAGCAAAATTAATATCTAAGCTAAGTGAGCTGTCATACATACGTTAAATGGTGTATGTATAGCAGATTGTCATTTTACTTCTTTTTTTACTTCACAAGAGGCTCTCTTATAGTTAAGTAACTAAATATTAAACTTTAATGTTCATGATAGATTTAATATTTAGAGACACGTCTTTACGTGTATCCGCATTATTAGTTATTTAATACTTATGTACAATTATGTTACAGGTCTTGTTACAGTTATTTTTTTTTAGAGTTTTTATGGCGTGAATACCACGAATTATCATGGCTCTTAACAATGGGTTGTTCCAGAATTTTCAATGTGATAGTAAAATTAGTAACCTACAGGTTTGCTTTTGCTCTTTTCAAACAATGTGATATTTGTGTCATTGCCGATGTGATATTTATGTTCAATCATGTGATATTTGTGTCTCATCAATCACATAATATTTGTGTCATCGATCACATGCTATTTATGTCATCAATTATGTTATATTTTTGTCATAAATCACGAGATCACTATACCTATGGCGTAACCCTACATAGGTTCCAAAATTTAAATATCTGCTTTTAACTAGGGCCATGTAATTGATTGGGGCCATGATACAATTTATTTCATTATCTAAACCAAATATTTTCTATGGCTATAATTCTCTATTAAGATTCTTCAGACTCAGAATTATATCTTCACTACTATCCAATATTATGAAACTTTGTAACTTTAATAAACAGTAAAGAGGTGAAAACGTGATGGCATTTAGATGGGTTGTCATATATATTTGCCTGCTAAGGATACCAAAATAATGTGCCCTTCCATGATCTGTGTGCTAGGTAACTTACTTTATAAATAAACTGAGGACTAGTTTTCACATAAGTTTTAACCTATAAACCAAATTTTTATTTTAAGTGTAGCCTATTCACGTTTTAGCCATTGTATTTTATTTTTAAAACTAATGACATATTGAGGTAAAATATTAAAAAGCAATATTCTTAGCATTATCAAATACATAATATGGTAACATTCCTTATAATATCTACAATTTTTTTTTCCAGATTATCCCACCTATTCAAGTCAATTGAATTTTTATCTTTTGAAAAGTTCATTCATATTTGTTTTGGTTTAAAAAAAAATTGTTTTATTTCAGGAATATTAGTTTTTGTGAACAGTTTGTTTGTATTTATGTAAATACATATTAATCTTATAATAATTTACTGTATTGTATTATGTAGTGTGCACTGTTTAGATTGAATGGTGGTGGGCATGCCTTTTATCAATGGGTGAAAGGTTTATTTACGTTTGTATATTTTTAGGAGGTGATAATTCAAAATTCTGTACCTATCCATAGCTGCCTTTATTTTCCAACAGTGTAACTATTTACAAATTTAAGGACTCTATATGTAAAATATATTCCAGCAATTTAAGTTAACCCAAAAAAGAATTGCATGAAATGTAATAGTTAAGTAGAGAAATTCAAGAATTGTGATATGATAGTTGATAACTGTCCGTATTACTTTATATGTATATATTAGCTATACAAGCATTTGAAATGTCACATATATTTATTTAATATATAATATAGTATTAATTATCTTGATCACCAAAGTATAAACTGTACCTATTCATTTTACCTTTAAAATGCCAATTTTTTAATTCCTAAAAAGTGTTTTAAATAATTGTTAATTATGTTTCCTTAATTTAATAAATCAAATTTGGTCAATAGCCTACTACATATTGTAGATTTTTTAAATAAAAAATATGGGGGTATCATATTTTTACACCAAATTATATTAAGACAGACTGAACTCTTTTATATCTAGGTATGTGTAAAGTGAAATTTCATTAACGTAAAAATTTACTGTGAAACACTATTACAAATGGTTTATTTTATATTGTTTTTACATTTGTTTTCAGAAATGAGGGTAATTTTAAAGTTTTGTGACTACGTGTTAAAAATGGTGTGCATTGATGCACTCAAAATTTACTTTGAGAAGAGGGGTGGGGGCAAATTATCAAGACTGCAACGATAGGAAAATTTTGGAAAGGGGAGGGGGGCAAATCCCCTTAAATGCTGGAGTTGAAGATAATTAATAGATATTAAATGCCTCTATAAACTATTTGAAGTTTTTTTTTGTCATGGTAACTAAGGGTGGAGAGTTAAAGAATTTAAATACTCTTGATTACAATTTTTTGAAGATATTATTTCAGCCGGTTTTTTTTATAATTGGCAGTTTTGGGGACACTTTCAATGTGTGTAAAGATATGTTTTTTAAGATCAAGTCAGAAACCTACTCTTTAGTATATCCTATAGATAGGTACTCATTGATATTATTAGCAATTTTGGGGGATAGGGAAGATGAGGTGGTGGGTTGATGGGAGTTTAGTGGAGATAAGGCAAAGGGGAGGTGGGAGCAAATGTCCTTCTTGCCCCATCTTCGGTGTGCCACTGCGGGTGTGGCAATGTACTTAGCGAAATTATATCTCAAATAATAATTTATGAAATTTTGTGAAGATGTCTTTCATATTTTACCATCAAATTGTGGTGTAGGACATGCACAAATATTGTTATGTATTGTAAATGTTTTAATATAGTGAACAAAAGGTGGATTGTTTTAAATAATACTTTTCTCATTAATAAAATTATTGTGTTTTTGTTTTACTGTTCATTGTTTGTTATTCGGTAATAAACTGTTTTGTTGTTTGTGAATTTTTTGTTTCTATTTTATATAATAATATGTATATATTATTATTCAACCAGGTAGGTCACATTTTGACACTAATGGGGTAGAAATTAAGACAGTAATAGTTTTGAGTAAATGTACCTGCATTTGTATATAGAGAAGAGTGGGAAGAGCCAATAACAGAAAGTTTGTAAGTTATATAGAGGAGAAGGATGGTAGCAATTAGAGGAGGAAGCATAGTGAAAGGTTAGAGAAAGATTGAGGAATTTTACTATACTGACCCAGCCACAGTCTTGGAAACAGTTGACGATGATGATGATTTGTGTATAGAAAAATCAGGGAACAATTTTGAAAAAAACATCCACCAAACACCTGGCTGTGGTTCAAATGTTGACCTACTCGTCACTGACAATTCAGTCTATTTTGAAAGTGACACCTTAGACCAAGTGATTATCAATGTGGGTTTCAAGTCACTGAATGACTTATAAATAAATAGTTAACTGTAGTACAACCACACATAGGCATATAAAGGGGGATGTTGGAGGGGTCTGAGATACCACCCCATACTCCCAGAATTGGAGGGAGCTCACATATGATGTGACCTGCTTTGGTGGTTGCATGATCTACTCTAAGGAGGCATTCTCAAAGTAGACTAGACTGCCGATGACAGGTATATCGGGGTTCGAATCCTAGTTAGGTGTACTAAGAGAGTTTTTCCCTCACCCTCCATGCAAATGCGAACACACTTTCTTTAAATTCAACCTTCCTAATCCCTAACTCTTTGGTGTAATTAGTACATATGTGTATAACCCGAACCAGGAGTTAAACAACATTTGATATGGTGGAAGAGGGGGTCCAAATGTATTAATACGTATAAAGACTTTGTGTTTTTTTTACTCAAACAATTCATTTTATACACCACTATCCAAATACTAACTAATTGTTATTTTAATATTCCCTGGGAAAACACTCTGGCCTTTTATCACGTTCCTTATATCCCCACCTTAAGTTCTATTTTTAATTACTGATTCTATAGTGAACATTAAAAAAAAACCTGGAACTGATGTTGAGAACCAATCCTGTTTATCTGATCAAACATTATTGTGTGTGTGTGTTTGTTTTTAAGTAACAAAGAGAAAACGACAAACTGAATATATTTAGAATAATTATTACAATATCGTGAGGTGGATACAAATCGGCATTGGGGTATTCCCGTTGTAAAGGAGCGTACCTGAGATTTCTACAGTAGGTCCTGTCTCGCGAGACTTTCCATTCATCGCCCTCGTGTATCGTGACATGACACGCGGGAATTTAGAAATACCCGCGTAGTCAATCGGGCATCCTGAGACCAAGAACTGATTATTAGGGGTATTTAAAGAGACCATCTGTACGGCCGATTAACCCGAGAATTAACCGGCTTCGTGGTGTGGTAGTCAGTGAACCTGGCTATGAGCCTAAGGTTCCCGGGCTGATTCCCGGCTGGTACCTTTGGTATGTTTCCCTTAAGGGGGAGCCCAACAGTCACGACGTGTAGACAACCTCCTATCGCATATACTGGACAACGAACACACTGTGACACCTGGAGCTGTGAAAAAAGAATCGATATTTTTCTTTCAATACTAGTATTTTTTTCCTATATTTTTACTGATATTAGTACTTATACTACAATATCAGTACAGTATCGAAAGAAACAACTTTGTTGTTATTTTCACTCATTTAAAATGTTTATTTATTAATTTTTTTTCTCTTTTATCGCCGCGTCTTACCTGTTCAGGTTATATGCGTTATAAATTTTGCACACTTAATTGTGTTTAAACGAGTTTACAATTACTTTTAACATTTGTTGTTTATGGGCAGCGATTTGCTATCCTTGGATTAAAAGGTTTGTTTTAAACTAAACAGAGCCTTCCTCAGCATTTTCACTATCATAATTGACTTAAAACAATATTATGACTTCAATGGATGTGTACCTGTCTCAGTGGTCATATGGTCTAAGGCGTCACACTCGCTTTAAACTGGATTGCTGAGTACGGGTAGAACGAGGTTCCAATCTTGGTTGGGTTTACCAAAGGTTTTTTCCGTAATGGTTTTCCACTTTCCCTTCACGCAAATGCGTGTACACTTCCCATAAACATAACCTTCCTCATTCCTAAAACCATTGGCATAATTATAACATATGCGTACAACCCGAACGGGTTGTAAGACGTGGTGTTACGAAAAAGAAGGATATTTCAGTATTTTTATAACAATAAAACCTTTTATAAAACAGAAGTGTGTTAATCCGGAAAGCTAAAATGGCTACCCCCACAAAAAATAAAATGATAAAAAGCATTAAAAAGTTGCTTGAACAACCTTAACGTGCGTTGAACAAATTGATTACCTACTAAAGCAAACGACTTACAAACTAAAATAATATTAGAACAAGTCCACCGTTCTTTTCCCCGACAGACAATTCACCAATGTAAACATTTGCGGGCCGTATTGGGAATTGAACCAAGAACCAACCACTTGTTCAGTAGGCAGACACATTTACCTGTTGAGTACAAGCATCATTAAATATATTAATCCAAGGGATAAGGATGAGAGCCATTTGGAAAAGAATATCCTCCCTAATAAACATGTACAGGCAAGGTGTTAAATCTGGTCTGGTCTGGAAAGCCACTTTCGGTGCAAGCTGCCGGGATTCGAACCCCGAAATCCCCAGAAAATGAAACTTAAAAATTAAACGAATATATTAGCGCAAAATATTCTCAAGTCTGTTTATGTTGAAACAAATTGGATCAAAGCAACCTTTGAGCAGGGGCCAATCACCCTCTGCCCACGCACGCAAGCACGCACACACGCAGCACCCAAACTAACCGTGTGGGTGGGTGAATGGGGGGGGAGGGGGGGAGGAAGAGGGAGGCCGAGACGAGGCCGCGTCCACCCGGCCAGGCGTCTCAGCGTGATCGGAGCGTCTATTTACAGCCACCACTATTTATAGCATCTAGACCAGACTGCCCCCCTTAGCCCTCCTGCTTCCGTCTGCTTGCTTGCACTGGCCTTCCTTCACTCAATATTCCGTACTGGGGGAACTGCCCTTTCTTTGCAACATGGCGAGCAGTTCTCTCACTTAAGATTCCGTATTAGGGGAACTGCTCTTTCTTTGCAACGCAGCGAGCAGTTCTCTCACTCCACCAGACCACTGTTCAACCCCTAACTGGTACCCTATCTTAAGATTCCACATTGGGGAACTGCCCTTTCTTTGCAACGCAGAGAGCAGTTCTCCCAATCAGGATTTCGTACTGGGGGACTGCTCTTTCTTGCAACTCGGCAAGCAGTTCTCTCACTTCAGCGGACCATGGTTCAACCCCTGTCTAGTGCCTTCACTCAGGATTCTGCAATGAGGGAACTGCCCTTTCTCTGCAATTAAGCGAGCAGTTCTATACATTGGTATACTGGGGTTCTACCCCTACTTGGTGTTTTCACACTATTCTGCACTGAAGGAACTGCTCTTTCTTGCAACGCAGTGAGCTGGGGTTATACGCTATACCAATAAAAATTCTCCTGTGTTAAAGTTACCTATTTAGTGCTATTAATAATGTGTAATTGTTACACTTATATTAATAAATATGTGTTAAATATAAACAATAATACAATATCCTCTGTCGTCAATTTTAGAATGTAATCTTTTTATCGCCCGCTTAGGTGGTCAAACAGATCAAGGCAGTGGCTACCAATCTTTTTTGGCTGACACCCTTAGGTAGTTAATCAAATTCCCACGCCCTCTACCTCCACCCCTATTTTTAAGAATAGTTATAAAAAAAACTCTTAAAAAGTTTTTTTCTTTTCACTTATTATTTTAATCAAAGCAACATAATGGTATAAAAAAATTAATGGTATGGAACTGCGTGGACTTTCTCGTTCTATTGTTTAAAAATGGAGATATTTACCCAAAACTCGTAATATATGTTAAACGAAATAATATACACTAGAAAACCAAGCATAAATTGCACTATACTTATGTAAAACTTTTTTTTAGTCTTGGTTTTAAATTTTATAATTCTATTTTTAAAGAAGTGATGTCCTTGTTTGTATGTTTGGACCGATAAAAAAGATCAATATTGGGTCCACAAGGGTCAACACTTCATATTAATATTTCAACTTCTGGTTAAAATTTTCAATATTTTTTTATGTGTGGCAAATCTTAATACCATCGCATTGCTATTAAATTCCTCATTTATAAATTTTGACCAATAAAAAATGTAAATATTGACTATTGAGTCTAAAATGGAGATAGATCATTGTTGTACAAACATTTTTCCTAAGAGGTTTAATGAAAAAACAACATAAACTTTTTGAGAAACTTACTTATATTTAATTACTCTATGGCATTCAAGAATTATTGCATTAAAACTTAATTAGTATCTCTTTCCAACTAAAGCTCACAAAATTGTATTAATATATTTGCCAAAATCTCAAAAACGGTTGGTTCTATAAAAATATATTTCATATAAAAGTTTTTTATTTTTAATAGTACTCAGAAGCAGACTAACATTTTGCAATGAAAAGTCATTTAGTATCTCAAATAGTTGCGGAGATACGGAAGTTTCTACTTCTGTAAAGTACCCTAAAAGTCATTTTCACGGGGAAATGAAAATAGCCAGCTTATTTATAATCTTAATCAACGAATTTTAATCAAAATCGTTAGAGCTGATTTTGAGAAAATTGATTTTTTCTCTTTTCGTCCTTTATTAAACTACCCTTAATTCTAAGTTTAAACAAACACACAGACAGAGGGCATTGTAAAGACCATATTTTAGGGTTCGGGGGGTCATGAGACGTCGACATCCATCAACATTTCAGGTTAGATTTTTTTTACGTCGCAATACTTTACCTTTTGTGTTCGAAAAGTTAAAAAATGTATATATTGGCATATAGCTTGAAAGTTATTGGTTACATAAATATATGCTCCAAATAAAATATTTGTATTATAAATAGACCTACCTATTTGTAATGATAAGTAATTTCATGTCTCAAATAGTTTAGTAGATATTATATAAAAAAAGATAGTTTACGCATCAGACCGGAGCCCTTAAAGTCATTTTAAGTTGATTTTGAGAAAATCGACTTTTTCTCTTTTTGACCTTCAGTAAACCATCATTAGTTTTAGGGTTGGATATCCAATTCCTAAAACCCCTCGGGGAAACCCTATGAAAACCCTAGATACCAAGTTTTAGCCTGATTGGTAAAATAGTTTTAGGCTCTAGTCCGAGGTATAGACAGACGGAAATTCAAAAACAACTTTTTCGGATTCGAGAGGTAATGAAACGTCGACATTCATCAAAATCTCAAGTTCGATTTTTTTTTACGATCACAATACTTTCTCTACCTGTAAGATAGCGAGAAAGTAAAAACCAGACTTGGTTTTTGAATCTTGGGTTTGATGTTTGACAGAGCACGCCGAAAATAACTTTTTTCACTTTTAAGTCGACAACACTGTTTAATTTTTTTTTATCAGAGTCAGAGTTGAGAACTCGGTGGTATTGCATGTGGCCGTTAGGGTAGCTGAGTAGAGGGTAGAAAGGATAATTGTGGGGAGCGAATCTGAGTCTTGCAAATTTGAAAATAAACATGTGCATGCGTACGAGCATCTTATTTTTGGCTGGTTACCTAATAGATGAATTATTACAACTGGTACTTAGTGTTGCTAATGCCGCAAGAAAAAAATCTTACTTTAGGAAAGGGATTAAAATAAAAAGGGTTCTAAGGCGTCACTCTTGAAATAGTCAGTACTGCCCATGACTGGGAGCTCAGGGATCAAAATCCCGGTTGGGTGTACTGAGGATTTTTTGTTCCTATATGGTTTACCTCTCTCCCTCCACGCAAATATGTGTACACCTTTTCTAAATTTAACCACCACCAACCCAAAACATTAGCGTAATTAGCACAGCCCGAGGAGTGTAATGAGATGTGGTTTAAAAAAAAAATCTCTTTCTCCAGGATCCGAACATGGTAGCCCTAGTTTCAAGGTCAATGAACTCGACAGACACAAAAGGCTGTAGTTTAATCCCGACCTGGTGCATCTAGGAATATAGTTGTTCCCTAACTCTCCCTTCAGGTAAATACCGATGAAATCCTTCCTCATGCCTTACTCCCACCTTTTTAAAAATTAAGTTTTTAATAATCTTACCACCTGCTTCGATGGCCGCATGGTCTGAGGCGCTACTTCCGGAGTAGACTAGACTGCCGATGATGGGGAGATTGAGGTTTGAATCTTGGTCAGGTGTATTGAGGGTGGTTTTTCTTAAATGTTTTTCCACTCTCCTTCCACGCAAATTCAGGCACACATAATCTAAACATAACCTTCCTAATCCCTAAAACCATTAACGTAATTAGTAGATAATCGTATAACCCGAACGTGTAGTAGACGCGGTGCTAAAAATAATGTCACGCGCTTTAGTGGCCGAATGGTCTAAGTCGTCACTCTTATGTTAGAACGGGCAGTCGATTAGAGAGAAATCGGGGTTCGAATCCTAGTCAGGTGTATTGAGGGTAGTTTTTGCAAAATGGTTTTATAACCCACGCAAATTCGGATATACCTCCTCTAAAATTCAACCTTACTCGTCCCTAACTCATTTGCGTAGATTCCATTCACGGTATGAATTGACTTCTGAAAGGCCTTTTTTCCCTACCATAAATCTACTATATAGTATGATATTGGTAGGAAAAAAGACCTTTCAGAGAGTAATTCCTACCGTGAATGGAATATAATTATCCCACTTGCATATAACCTGAACAGATAATAAGACGCGGTGATACAAAAAAAAAATATCTTGTTGGAGAGTGCCAGTAAAACTAATAATTGTTATAACCTCAACTTTTGCTTCCAATCCCGCATCGCCCGCCAACAGATGGATGGACAACCTTGCTCGCAGCTAATAGCGCCGTTATTGAAGGCGTACTCGGTTTTTTTTATATCGCATGTGAAATGGAATGTTAATAACCAGAGGGGAATTGTGGCCGTTTTATAATATTCCCTCTTCACCCAACTCCACCCTAACCCGCATACCCTCAGGTTAGCATTCGTCCCCGATTTTAGAATTATTATGTCCCCCGATTTGTTAAATCAATTAACTCAGTTTGAAAGAAGAAAGAAGAGACGTACTTTCTTCAGATATACACCATGTCATCGCAAGGAACTTTCCTTCAAAATAATTATGGTTACCGATCGGGTAGTAAGACGCGGTGCTAAAAAGTCTAACATATATTATTATTATTATTATTATCATCATTATAATTATAAAAAATTGGTTGATTTTAAATCTTAATTTTATATTTGAATGGTTGTAAAAAAAATGAACACAAAAGAAAATTGATATGGTACCGGTAACTAATTATTAACATTTTCTTTATTATAACGAATTCATGATAACATTCATATGTTCAGTTAAGTGTTACATTAATCATCTCGAGTATAGCTGTTTAAAGTTTGTCCTAAATTATGTTGGAGCTGAACTACGAATCAACAGTATTAAAGGTCTAAAACAAAATTCCTACTAAAAATTTGGATTATTTTTTTAAAATATATTTTCTAATCATAAATCTGATATTTTATCCAATCTTTGAATCTCGAATATCCTTAAGGATTTTAGGGATTCAATAGTTTGAGGATTGGAAGGCCCCATTTATTTTATTATGCTACTACTTTTATAGTTTCAGTGCGAAGGTTAGTTCACTCTTTTCGTGTCTCGTTTCCTACAATTTTAATTTTATTGACACTTCAATAATGCAACACACATACATTAAAAATTAAAAAAATAACACTAATGTAGTAATTTTTTTTATGAATGTCGGCTCTTATTATGAAAATTGGACAGTGATTGTGGAAAAAATAAGTTGACCTAGCAAGTCTGTATTTTACTGTTTTGATTTATTTCACTTGTTACTTTATTTTAAAAAGAACAAATATTATAACTTTGAAAAAATGCTTGAGATTATGATGACTCTTCACGTTTTTATACGTTCCATAACCCAAATATAACTTTGTCTGTCCTCAGGGTGTTGTTTTGATCGTGATTGAAGACCTCAAATAAAGAATAGTTCAAATGTTGGGTAATTTTCTAGAAATGACATAACATATCTTGGAAATATTTACAGGATTGTATAATAAAGATCATACTGATTACTTATGTTTGAAAACTTAGACTATAATAGACTATTTAAAAAAAACCAATACGATTGCGTCATACCATTAACTGTCCACTGGTCCCATGTGCGTACCACCTGGCTCACGGCCATGGACCACCAATGGCCCGCAGACCACTTGACACGCCGCCACGGACCACGGTTTGAGAACCACTCGTCCAAGGAATCACTCTCGCGATATACTAAACTGCCAATGAAGGAGTGATTGGGGTTTGAATCCTGGTCGGGAGCATTGAGGGTGTTTTTTTGTCTTTCCTAAATGGTTGTACACTTTCCCTCCAGTCAAATTCGGGTACACTTTCTCTAAATACAACCCTCCCCATACCTAAAGATGAGGGTATTAGTGCATATGCGTATAACCCGAACGGTTAGTAATACACGGTGCTAGAAAAAATCTTTAAAATGCTTTAAGGCTATATATAATATCATAGTCGAGCATAAGTTCAAAAAAGCCAAAAACCAAGTGGATTTATAAAGTTCTTCGGTGGAGCAGCAGGAAACAAACAGGGGCGGAGGAAAATACAAATAAGAATGGACCCGAAAGAGATAGGATGTAATGAGGTGGATAGAACTAGCTCAAAGTAGGGATAGGGTGTATTGAGGTGGACTGGATTAAATAGATCAATGTAGGGATAGGGTGTAATGAGGTGGACTGGATTAAATAGCTCAATGTAGGGATAGGGTGTAATGAGTGGACTGGATTAAATAGCTCAATGTAGGGATAGGGTGTATTGAGGTGGACTGGATTAAATAGCTCAATGTAGGGATAGGGTGTAATGAGGTGGATAGAACTAGCTCAAGATAGGGATAGGGTGTATTGAGGTGGACTGGATTAAATAGCTCAATGTAGGGATAGGGTGTAATGAGGTGGACTGGATTAAATATATCAAAGTAGGGATAGGGTGTAATGAGGTGGACTGGATTAAATATATCAAAGTAGGGATAGGGTGTAATGAGGTGGACTGGATTAAATATATCAAAGTAGGGATAGGGTGTAATGAGGTGGACTGGATTAAATAGCTCAATGTAGGGATAGGGTGTAATGAGGTGGACTGGATTAAATAGCTCAATGTAGGGATAGGGTATTATGAGGTGGACTGGATTAAATAGCTCAAGATGCGGATAGGTAACGTAAGTATGCTTTCGAGTTCCTGATGTCATAAAGTAAGTAGAATTAGCTATTAAGCGCTCAGTGTTAAAGATATTGTTTGAATAAGGTGATATTGTCATAGTCACAATAAATATTATAGAATGATATAGTTTTAAAACAAAACAAAAATAAATTCATTTTGGTTTTAGTTAATCTTGGTAAGGACAGAAAATAATGTCAAAACCTTCAAAATAAATTATTATTTTTATTTTATTCATACATTTTTTAATCCAAAAATGATCCAAGTTGATTTTTCTAAAATAAACCAAAAGAGGTTTTTTTTTAACAACACTTTATGGAGACCTTGAAGCAAGGACGCCCTTACAAGTGTGCAAACGGTGCGGTTACACACAGCCCCACTATTTGGAGGCCCCTACGCTTGCCTAGGTGACAGGGAAAAAACAAGTTGGGATGGGAAATTTTTTACTTCCGCGGTCATATAGGCTCTCTGTATAGTGTATAGGTGATCCGGCCAATATTGTCAGAGTGTAAAGACACTTAAAAACATAATCATGAGTTTTTGATATGTTGAATGAGTGAAGCCAGTTCTCCGTTTGAGCTCCACCAATTTCCATTTGTCTGTATGTGGTGGATATGTCTCACGATAACCCTTAAACGCATTAACCGATTTAATTCAAACTTGGCACAGTCATTCTTTGTACCTATATACAGATCAAGTTTGTTGGGGAAGAAAATTGACCCTTGTATATATAAAAACACACCTTCTGGTATTAATTTTAGGGCATTTCCTGATACCTTATAGGGCCAGAAATTGGTATAAAGATGCAAACCTCGTAATAACATTAAACAATTTTTTTTTTATCGTTTTTTGGGGGTTGAGGCAAATAATTTGCGTTCCTCAAACGAAGCTTGCCCTAGGCCCCATGGCTGATAAGGGCGGCCCTGCCTTAACGATAGCGTGATGGCAGAGATAAGTTAGATCAAATAGATGATATTATAACAAGTCAACACTTCATTGAGGATTCAAATCTTTTAGACCCAACGTCTGGGCATCATTTCGTACCTAGTCAAATGTGGATATTTGTTTAACCACCCAAGTTGTAGTAAGTAATTTTTTAACTAGGAAAATTCATATTTTCGTCTAGTCTCACACGTAATAAGTCATTTGGTAACTGGTAAAATTCATGATCCTTGTCTAGTCTCACACGTAATAAGTCATTTGGTAACTGGTAAAATTCAGATCCTTGTCTAGTCTCACACGTAATAAGTCATGTTGTAACTAGTAAAATTCAGATATTTGTCTAGCCCCACATGTTGTAATAAGTAGTTTTGTAACTAGGAAAATTCAGATCTTCATCTAGTCGCAAATGTAATTTAAAAAAATTGTAACTATTAAAATTCTTATATTTTTCTAGTCCCACACGCTGTAATAAGTCATTTTGTAACTAGTACAATTCTGATACTTGTTTAGCCTCCCTCACACGTGGAATTAAGTCATTTCATCTTGTAAATGGTAAAATTCTTATATTTGTTTTGCTCCACACGTTGTAGTAAGTAATTTTGTAACTAATAAAATTTCATCGAACGTTCATGTGGAGGGCTCTCAAGAAAAATAGAATAATAGTGTTAAAGAGACCAAGTAATATTACCAACTTTGTCTTATTTTGTAACACTTTTAAAGTCACGGTGCAGCACAGCTTGCAACATGACGTAACCTTGAAATAAAATAGTGTGTGTTGTTGTGGGACCGATTCGTTATGATAAAAGTTTAACTCTTAAAATCAGTTTGGAATAAAAATGAGACGAGATGACGAGCAAAAACGGGGCAGTCAGGGAAGAAAAAGCAACAAACAGCACGAGCAACGTGAACGAAGAACTAGCAGCAGCAACAGCAACAGCAGAGCCTGCGAGACGATAGTTTGTCGACCAGGGGAGAAGAGAGGTCGAGGAGGTAGTCAGGTATTAACATTGCTCACATAGCTGGCATTCCT
>CABEEJ010000018.1:613417-626796 GCA_901482245.1 Timema douglasi | reverse complement strand
CGTAACCCCTTGCTTCTCCATCGAGACTCGCAGCATCTTGGAGCTACTAACGTGCTGGACACTGGAGTGAACTCTTGCTTTTTGTACAGCCTGGACCACGTGGATGCTGTGAGAGAGGATTTTTCGGTGCCGACAACCCAGTCCGTCATCATATACACCGATGCTAAAATATTATTAATAGGAGAGTATCGTGTTAGCTAGACTACCGAGGACCAGGGAGATCGAGGTTAGAATCTTGGTCAGGTGATCCGGGGGTAGTTTTTCCTAAATAGTTTTCCACTCCACGCAAATGTGGGTTCACTTCCTCCAAATTCAACCTTCCCAGTTCCTAACCCAGTATCGTAATTAGTATTTAAGCGTATAACCCGAACGGGTAGTAAGACGCGGTGCTAAATAATATTAGGAGAGTACATTTTAAGTATAGCTAAACTCGCTGAGATAGAGGACGGATAAAACCACACTCTTTGCAGTTTGTTGGAATCAAACACTGGCCTCCAATGTTCATAGTTAAGAGTGCTAACAGATCAGTAAGCTGGTCCCTAACCCTTTTAAGCCTTGATGATTGGTCTTGGGGCCAAGGAGACGGAATCTTACAAACAGATAAGGAAAGTCAAACTTTTATTTAAAATTCAAGTAATGTTACATAAACAAATTGATGTTAACATTTTTCAAATTATCGAATTATTTAATATAAATATGTAATATACATATAGTAAAATTAACTATTCTAGACAAGTCATATGCAACTTGTTTTTTCCATTTGTAAAATTTTACAATATAGGCATATTATAGATATTGCTTTCATATTTAAAAAATGTATATGTTATGAATTTTACCAATCTTGTTTAGACAATATTTTTTTATCAATTTGGTGTCCTTGTTCAGTAATTCATATTTATTATTAGAAACGTTGTACTTTAAACTTTTAATAAGCTCATTCCTAATACCGCTCTTTATATAATTTAACCGCAGCCAACTGTGTAATGTTTGGTTAATTACGTACAACATACGTCATATGACTTTAATTGTTTCATAACGCTTATATTTACATTCTTTTTGACTTTTTACTAAAAATAAAAACTAATTTTCCACTTCATTAAATTATTCATTCTAAGAGTCATTTGTCGTAAAGGTATTTACATAATACCAAGTTTAATCGAATGTAACATTTAAGTTCTCCCTGAAACCAATATTTACAACTATCTCCTTACTAAATTTGTACAACGAATGTCGTTAAAAATATATTGTTTTAAGGAAAAAAAAGACGCAATTACCGTTGATTGGTCACACACTAGACCGTTGAGGGATACCAGACCATAAGTGGATTAAGATGCAAGCGAAACAAATGGCCGCTTGGGTTACCAATGACTGCAGCGGGCAGAATTTCATAACTATAAAAAAACTACGGCAACTACTGTTGGTATAATCAATATCATAAAATGTGAATGTTTAACCATACTTCCCCTATTATAAAGTATTGGCTATCAAGATTATAAAATACTTTTAATTTTAAAAGCACCCCTGTTCAAGCGCGCTCAAATATTTGTTTACAGAAAGTGTAAATAATAGCTTCGAAATAAAGAAAACACTATCCTACAAACATACATTTTTATCTACAGCATTAATAACTTACAATTTTAAGCATCTTTTAATTTTTAAAAATTGTATTGTATATCTTCTTACTACCTGATTAAGCTAGTGCTAGTGGAATTTGTTTCTACAAACGAGACTGAATACAATACTTGTTGAGAACTCTGGATTGCGCATTCAACACATTTTCCAACGCACATTGAGATACGTAAGAATAAAACAAAACTGTTAGTACAATGATTTATGTCAGGCATGTCAAACTCTTCAGTCCGTGAGCAGTGTTCGGTCCTACCAACGATTTTGTGTGGCCATTGACCTTATCATGAACCATCCTATCCTATCCTTCTTTTGATGAATGTTGAAGAAATACAACACTTTAAAATGTGATATTCAGGAATTTGTAGAATTCCTATATGGGAGGTTGGTGTACCAAATCTGTAGCTTACTCTCTTTTTTTTTACATCAAATTCTCTAAAATTGTTGAATAACTATGGCATAAGATTTAAAGCCTGACATTAAGAAATTGTTGCAAATAAAAGATTTTATTTTTTAAAATATAATATAGGATGTGTTATTATTTTGAATAGGGGTTTACTCTTTCCTCTACTAAGCTGGAATTATTTTTACTAAAGATAACGAAGGTAAAATTACTTATTTTAAAATGTGGCCCCCTCAGTAATGTTCAATTTGGCCCTTTTAATAAAACGATTTTGACACCCCCAGTCTATGGTTACATTGTGAAGGTACAAATGAGACTTAGTATGATCATATACAACAAATTCATTTCTCCTACTACTGTAAGTCACTTTCTGTCTATGATAGTGTAGTTAGTTATATGACAATTCCTCCCTCACCCCAATGAGTATAAAAGAGGACAGTTAGAATGCATATGAACTTAGAATTATTATTTTTCTTTTATACATTTGAATGTAAGCAGTGGGTGCTCGTTAATGAGATATAGGGTAAGGTCGGGCATAACGGCCAGGCTAAGGTTTTATGAAGCTTTTAACAGACTTTCAAGCGATACAGAAACTTCAAAATCATAAAATATACACATAAACCATTCTAGTACATGTAATTTTTATTTTTTTTGCTGTGGTTGGAAAAATGGAAAGTACCTAAATAATCATTTTATAAAAAGTACTTAAGTGACCATTATGCCCACAGGGGTAGGGAATAATGGTCACATAGCTGAAAAGTGCTAAAGAAATTGAGAAAATGGGTTTTAAATGAGAGAAAAAAATATTTTAAGGAAATGTTTATATATTTAAAGTAAAAATATATAATTTTAAACATGTTAAATACAAAATATGTGGGGGTTTTTTCCTTCAAAATATACCTATTATAAAAATAGTTTTTTTTTTCAAAGGAAATTCATTTTTAGTGAGTTTAGCTACAAGTTTCGCATAAATACCCATTGTCCTCTTCCCCGACACCAGCACACAGTTTATGGGCCCACAAACCACATCCTTGGCACTTGATCCAATGCTCATTGGAAGTTGCAGCTGAAGATTTTTCACAACAATATAAACATTCTGAATCGTAGTCATCATGGATGTCTTCAAACAGGTTTCTTTTACCAGTGTTGACCCGGGGTTTCATAGCTTTTTTCTTCGGATTTTTATTAATAGTCTTAGCATTCTTTTTTTCTTCAGCTATTTTCCGTTTCATTTCTTTTTCTTTTGCTTCCTTACCAGCTTTCTCGGCTAACAGATCCTTTTTATAAGAACTTTCTGACAACAACGCTGCATAACCTTTCTTCCGCGCATTGCTTTTACGTTTTGCTTCAGATACACGAGATACGGGGGAAACATCCTCAGGGTGGATGTAAAATGATGACCCCGATTGTGGCTTATAAGTTTAATCTAGAACGGAGTTATTACTGCTCGACGATCCAGCTTTAAATGAGGGAGTGGCAGTCCTGTCGGTGGGTGGTGGCTCTATAGCATTTACTGCTGATGCCATGGCAGCTGGTGGAAGTGGTCTTGCCGTTACTTCTGCTGCAGTAGTGTCTTATTCTGAGAGAATGTATTCATTGAGTGGTTCAATGCCACATTTGCTAAATCCATCCACTGCATTGAGTGGAACAGCAGTCTTCATGTAGGCTTCCCCATAAAGACGACTCACCTGAAATTGCGTCACTGTTCACCCGGGGTTGTTCCTTAAAAACCATTCGATTACTTGAACGTAAAAAGTGTTCAGGGGCCCCATGAAAAAAACGTCCAAGGGCTGCAGTTTATGGCTCTAGTGAGGTGGTATGCACACCACAGCTGTGTGATTTGCCCTGGTCAGCCTAATGAACTCAATGTTTTTAGTATGAGTGTTATGCCCATCTAATATCAACAATACTGGATCATCTTCTGTGGGTTTAGCATGCATTAGAAAATGCATAAACCATTGTACAAAAATCTTTGCCTGCACCCATCCCGTAGGGTGGTAAGTAAATGCAATCCCAGGAGGAGCTCCACCCGTCAATTCAGCCTTCATCCGAACTCGGGGAAAGATAATGAAAGGGGGGTGTAGATGCCCCCAGCTGACATACACATTACCAAAGAAGACAAAACCCCTCTTTCGGCTGAGGTGAGAGACCCAACCTGTCGTCTACCCCTTAAAGATATAACTTTTGAGCTTTTAGACTGGACTGTATTCAGATGCGGATTTACACTATAGACCCACTAGGCACAGGCCTAGGGGCGGCATATTTTGGATAATATTATTTTTTATTTTTACTTTAATATTGTTTTTTATTAGTTACGTTAAAAAATTACTGACTAACATCGGAATAGTTTAAGTATAGGTCGGAACAAGGGTATTAATTTTTAAATAATAGTACTTTGCAATCGCTTTTTATCTTAGGTCAGTCTCCCCTTCTTCATAATGTTAATTCAAGCTACTGTAGGTCATGTACATTGTACATGCCTGATTATCTTTCGTAGAAATATTTTCATGAATACTAACTTCCACCCCCATCCCCCACCCCTCCTCCCAACACATATTTCCACCAAAACTTCCTAAAGCCCTCGACAAAAAAAAAATTAAGGAAGGAAGAGGGCGCATATTATAATTGTGCCTAGGGGCGCAAAATTTTTAAATCCACCACTGACTGTATTGAGCCCAGTCTCGTCAACATTGAAAATTCTATGGTCTGGGTAATTGTGTTTGCCTTTTTCCTCGATCAGGATGTCAAAAAATTTCTTAACGGCAACCTTGTTAAAACCACTAGCTCTTGCTGAAGAAGTTGGCTCAGGCGGCCTTATCGTTAACTTTGGATGGAGTTTCTGGAAGCTAGCGATCCACCCTTTTCCCTCCATCCTGATATCTTTATTAGAATTATGAAGGTTGTTCTTCTCAGCAAGTTCAAATGCTGAGCTTTGCTGATCCTTAATAGTCATACCGAAAAATCTCGTCTCCAACATTAGTAGATGGTTGTAGATTTCCTGTTCGTGTTCCCTAGTAAATATGAACTTAAAACCTACAAATTCCTTTTTGTTGCCTGTATCACGCATATTTTGGTTCAACACTTTCCTCTTCAAATTACTCCTAGGAACATTACATGTGGTTGCAGCGGTTAAGAAAGCCATGCCGTCCTTGCTTTTAGCATGTTACCTGAATTCCACGGTTGCCTTTTCCCCTTGCGCTTTTAATTGTAAACTATCGCTCCTAAAACAAAACAAAATTAAAATATAGTTAAAACAATTATAAAGAGTTATGAAATTTAAAACTTTTCTATTAGAATCAACTTTTTTACGATTAATACAATATTATATAACATAAAGTGCTACAAATAATCGTTTATCACACATAATTATATTTAAAACTGGTATTAAATTATAATTATAATATAATTGTATTAAAAACAAAGATAAAGTGCAGACGGGCATATTAGCCACCAACTGGCCGTTGTGCCAGTCCAGACGCCATTAACAAAAACTTGTCAGACGTCAACAAACAACGATGAACCATTTCTTAATATTGAATTTTGTAGCCAAGTACCCATTCTTTTAAAACAACTGTGTTTCAAAAACTTAGCTTGTTTTACTAAATTTGTAATCATTATATGAAGTGAGGACCTACCTTAGATCAGAGGGTATGAAAAACACAAAAATTGCAATAACTTGTGATCACGCACTTCTTTCTTCTTCTAGTGACTCAAAACAACTTAGGAGACTGTGAGGGTAACATTAACGCGTTTACCGCAGGGTAGCAGCACTGTACAGCCTTACAAACCCGCCTGGCCGTTGTGCCCGTCCTTCCCCTACTTTCTTTACCTTTCATCCTTCCAGGAAAGGTTTCTACTTCCTAATAGAATTATAGCAGCGTGTATAGCTTTAAAACCCAATAAAACAATCTCACATTATCTCAAAATGTTATAATGTGACGCTAACAAAACATAACTTTATTTGATAGAGGAAAGCTATATCTAGGTTTTTAACGTTCTACTTTAGTCTCAAAAGTACAGATTTTTGCTTAAAGTATCGTTGAGTTTTTTAAACTTCAAACTTAAAAATTAAACTTTTTAACTAGTTATAAAGCTGTTGATAGCTTTCGCCTATATTTTTGTGAAAACCATATTTTAAAATATCAAACCATTTCCTAAATTTCACGTGATTTCTAAACGTCCGAAATGCATTTCAGTGCTCTACTATACAGACCTATTAAGGGCTCCCTCCACCTACTAAAAAAATCATCACATTGCGGTATTTCTTATAAAAAATGGCAGCTATGAACCTTTAAAACCACAAAAACATTTTTCTATTCTTTCAAAATGTTTTGTTGTAGCGCGATTAAAAAATGACTTTAATATGTTCGAAGAAGGCTTAGATTTATGTTTTAACAATCTAACATTATTTCATAACTGCAACATTTCACGTGAAGCATCGTTGAAAATGAGATAGTTTTTGCTACTTGTATTTTTTGTTTCAAAACAAAAAATGTAAGGATTTTTAATCCTATAGGAATATGTTGTTTGATACTTTTACATCGATTTTGGCGTGAACATGTATTTTATAATAACATAGCACTTCTTAGATAACACGGGGTTTAACTGAATGATTGAAATACGCGCAAACGCAGCGATAGGCTGTTCTTTTAATTTATATTTATTTTAGTTAATTTATTAATTAATTTTGTGTACATTCGTTCAACAGATAATTTCCACTCTTTTTTATGTTTTAGTTTCAGTAAATTGCAATCTATCTTTAGATTTAAAAAAAATATAAATTTATATATACCCTTATATATAAAATTGGGTGCTTTACGGTTTAGGTTTCTAGTTACACCTTCAAAATGGTCACTCTTCGCTACCTCTGGGATTTGAACTTTGACCTCCTCGTTACCATTAATCTATTCTATAGCGAATTGTATACGTCATTAGCAACATCCACAGTAATAATGTGGGCTATTAATAAATATAATGGTCAGGAAATTGTTAAATTCACTCACTGAAAGTGATAAGCTATATGTCTCGAGCTAATCAAACAATGACTCATTTTGGAGGAATGAGTCAGGCTTAACTGAGCCATCATTCGTGTCAATGAATTAATCTCAGACTAACTCAGAACTTACTGATCCGCCAAGATCTATATATATATATATATATATAAATGACTCATTTTAAACTGAGTCAGGCTTTACAAATCAACAAGGTTATATCCATGTCAATAAATCAAATTTTGACTGACTCAAATTAAATGAGGTTCCAGGAATTTTTTTTCTTTTAGATGTCTATGACTCATTTTGGACTGACTAAAAATTGAATGAGTAATTAAAGCAGTGGTTTCCAACTTAGAGGCCACAATGTTTGCTGCTTGCTATAGTTTCGACAGGCGTGAAGTCTGTTCCCTTTTATTTTATTACTAAACTTAACAACAAGAGGCCACGTCATTTGTGTCCATAGCCCTTTCAGGAGATCGAAATACGTTGCGTCCGCCATCTTATATTTTTTCAAGTTTCATATTTTTCTCATAAAGATAGTATGATTTTATAGCGTCCATAACAAATATCAGCTCTTTAGAACTCAAATTGTAATTTGCGTTCGCCATAATGGATCCACCATTTTAGACTTTCAAAGTTCATATTTTTTCTCATAAATATGGTTCTCTAGAATATAGGAAAGTGGGTGAAAGCTCTGGACGTATAGACAGACACCGCATGGATTATATAAATATAGATAAATAAATTGTAATGAAACGTTGTATTTATATTTTTGAGCAAATATAAAGTGTGATTATTTATTTTATGATCATACATTAAACAATCGACCGCCTCTGTGCTCTAGTGGTCAGAGTTCCTTGCTACAGATATAGAGGTCCCGGATTTGATCCCCAGTACCTCCAGATTTTTCTGTGAAGCAGAAAGTTTGGAGCTGGATCAAACTCAGTTTCTTGAGGAGAATTGAGTAACTAGTTGATTCAAGAAGTAGCAGCTATGGTCTAGAAAACTGAGATTAACGACCGGAGAGTTCGTTGTGCTGACCACATGACGCCCTATATCCGCAAATGTTGGCACTATCTTCGTCAACATGTTGTGGCCGCTTGGTCAGTATGATGGCTCGCTTGTCATGTAGTTTTATTAGATTATTATTATTATTATTATTATTATTAGCACCGCGTCTTACTACCCGTTCGGGTTGTACGCAATTACGCTAATGTGTAATGGTAGGGTGATTGTGAGATGAAATGGAGGACCTACAGTTTAACGTGGAATCCGAACCACGGTGGAGGCCTGGCATTCCTCACATTCACAAGATATCTTGTCAGAGGTGAAGGAAGGGTTTGGTAATTAGATAAATCTTTGCCGGGACTGAGGATTGAACCCCGGCCGCCAGCATAGAAGTCTGACACCTTACCCCTAGACCACCAGGTCACCAGTTTTATTAGACAAACTAAAGTAAAACATGTTAGAATTATACTTGTATTGATTTTTCCGTGTTTTTTTTTGCATCGCGTCTTACTATCCATTCTGGTTATACGCTTATGCACTAGTTACGCTAATTTGTTAGAGATGAGGAAGATTGAATTTATAAAAAGTGTATTTGCATTTACGCGTAGAGAGAGTGGGTGCAAAACCATTTAGAAAAAAAAACACCCTCAGTACTCCCAACTGGGATCGAGCCATGATCTCCCCATCATCAGCAGTCCAGTATATTGTGAGAGTAGCGCCTTGGACCATGCGGCCACTGAAGTGGGTCCTTGTTCCGTAGTGGCGTTAAGGTATGAAATGAAAAATCTACTGACTCCTAGAGCTACAGTTAGCTTGGTTTTCTCCCAAGTCCACGAGGGATGGGCTTGTTTTTTGTTTTTTTAAAGGGGGAGCTGGACTTCATGATTGTGTCATTGAGTGACGCGGAAATCCTGAAATGCATGCGTCTAGCCTCTCAGGTTGGAATAGCCTTGACTGTTCCACGGACGAATACCTACTCCAAGGCCGTAGCCAGCCAATAATTTCAGGGGGGGTTTGGTGAGCACATCCCCCAATTGCTGGAAGATAAAAAAACATTATAAATTACAAACGGTTCTAGAAGTTCTCTGAATTGTTTTTTATGATAAAATAACCCCCTAGCTGCCGAAGGATAGGAAATTTTCTAAATATTAAACACTTTTTGAAGCTCTGTGAGGTTTTTTATGGTAAAATAACCCCCAAAATGCCGAACGCAAGGAAAATTTCTAAATATTTAACACCTCTAGAAGCTCTTTGAAGTGCTTTTTATAATAACACAGCCGCCTAATTTGTATTTGTATTTTAATTTTTATATCGTTTGAACCATAAATAAAGCTATATATATTTTGTTCATAAAATTTCGCGGGGGGTTTGAACCCCCCTGGCTACGGCCTTGACCTACTCTACAGTCATTCTTTCCCACCGCCATTTCGAAGGCGTTAAGGTTTGGCTTAGCGCGGTCATTGTTTTTTTTTCCACTAAGATGCTTTCTGTGGTGTGTGTGTGTGTGTGTGTACCACGTCTTACCACCGGTCTGGGATGGAGCCATCATTTACTCTAATGAAGTAGGGATGAAGAAGGTAGAAATTAGAATAAATATACCTACATCTGCGTGGAGGGAGAGTATAAATCCATCTAGAAAAAGTCCTCTTAGTGCACCCGGCCGGAAATTGAGGCCGACCACCCCGTTACCGACAAACCATACCAGACGAGTTATATAGCCTGTGGTTTCACCGATGCGGGTATAATGCTCTCAGAAGCAAACACGAGACGGAGGTTGAATTTTTAAGAAATTCATACTGGGATGCATTTCGACTAGCGATCACCCATTGGTTCTTCACTCTAATTTTGCTTTTGTGTGTATGTGCGTGCGTGTATTATTATTATTATTGTTATTATCAGCACCGCGTCTTACTAACCTTTCGGGTTATACGCACTTACGCTAATGTGTAATGGTAGGGTGATTGTGAGATTAAATTGGAGGACCTACAGTTTAACGTGGAATCCGAACCACGGTGGAGGCCTGGCATTCCACACATTCACAAGTTGTGATTAATACGCGTCCTGTCAGAGGTGGAGGAAGGTTTTGGTAATCAGATAAATTTGTGCTGTGACCGGGGATTGAGCCCCGGACACCCAGCACAGAAGTCTGACACCTTACCCCTACACCACCAGGCTACCACGTGTGTCTATATATATATACATATAATACCTATAAACATAAATACATTTTAATATATTGTCACCCCCATCAGTGGATATGAGGATAAAGACGTCAGCTTCGTACAGGCTAATTTTTACAGTGACAGAGAAGTCGGTATTTGAATCCCGGCACATCCATGTACTGAGTTAAGGGTCTCTGGTTCAATTCCTTCCATGGCTGAAAAATGTATTATTGGTTAAAACGAGGTGTCCTCTTTCACAGTGGAGTAAAGTGCTGATAAATAAGTAAAATCTTGCTTCAGTAGATATTTTAATTTCTTACAGATATTAATCTCACCAGGTAGTCCTATTTTATATTTGTCACTAGCGTCAGGGCTGGATTTAAATCTGTTGAGGCCCAGATGTTGAAAAAAATTGAAGTCCCCAACAACAAACCAATATTTTTCTTTCCAACGTATCGACATTATTATATTTTCTTTACAAAATTAACTGTTAAACGATCAATGTTAAAGATAATATTTAAATAAGGAAGTATTGTCATCACAATTAATTTGATTTTTAGTTTCAAATGTAGCCATTAGAGTCGTTGAGGTCTGGGATTGTTAATATTTCGAAAAACCACAGTATGAAATATTTGTTTGCTGCGTGAGACATTACTATTACCATCCTCATCCTTAACATACTGGCGTAATTAGTACATATGCGTATAACCTAAACCGTTATTAAGATGCAGTGATAAAAAAAATGTATATTTATTTTGCGCAGAAACATTTTGCCATTAAAACCGCAAAAGTATTTAGCAAGACTCGCCCTTCCTTCCATCTCACCTTAGCTCAAATAAGCTCAAATATAATAAATATGAATAAATAAATGCCTTCTTCATTCTTTACTAATTTTTTTTAACATACGTCCTTTAATTACGTTAGGGTTTTGGGGGAGAATTTCCCCCCCAGTATTGTCTTACTTTTTCTTACGAGGGGAGGAGTGGGTGTCAAAACCCATTATACGTAAGTTTTTTTTATCAATGCCTATGATTAGCTAAGATCTAAAAAAAAACTTAAGTTTTGTTATAAAAATAAATATATATTTAGTATAAATATTCACTTATAATTGAAAGTTAATTGCTGCATTTACGAAATTACGCCACCTATCACTATTTTGAGATAGTTGTATCCAGTTTACCACCCCATTATACCCTATCGGTTTCAGGTCCCATCTAATGCACTCCTCCCATCTGCGTCTAGGCCTTCCCTTACTCTACGTACTGTAACTAAAATACTATACAATTTAATACTACTCGCTTTGTTACAAATCTTTATGTCTAAAAATAATTTAACGATTAGATTAATATAATTTAATAATTCATAATTTGTTTTTACGTAAAATAAAGCGGGAGAGGTTAACGGAAAATCTTACGATCCCTTACATGGATAAAAAAAAATGAGGTGTAAAAAAAAAGCCTTACCTATTTGAGGACCGCCCCATACGGATAGCCCGGATGGGAAGTAAGGCGTGAAGCATCATATATGTAATCTTATGGGCCATGACATCATATACCAACACGATGACACAGTGCAAGGAGGTATCTTTCGTTATTCCGTCCTAGAAGGTTGGAGGTCGAGGTGACTTGATCACTCATTGATTCACTCACTGGCCCCCCTTGCGCCTAGCTCTCTGTGAATAAACCAGTGAATCATCATATCCAGGGCCAGCTGACCTTGCCACATACCTGGCAGTGGCCTTGATAGTGCCGGAGCAAACAATGTGACGTGTGGGCGGATTTCCTTACCCCGTCAGCCGGCGCCTACGATCTCCTCTCATCTAGGTGACTCTCATCATCATCAGAACCTGCAACAACATTCCTAGCTCACTTGAGTTCTGAACTTATGCTTCCATCTGTTCACACGGCCAATGTTTCTCGTCAGCGAGAAAGTATCGGTGACCTAGTGGTCTAGGGGTAAGGTGTCGGACTTCTGTGTTGGGGGTCCGGTGTTCAATCCTTGGTCCCGGCACAGATTTACAAACCCTTCCTTCACCTTTTACAAGACGTGTATTAATCACAACTTGTGAATGTGTGGAATACCAGACCTCCACCGTGGTTTGGATTCCACGTTAAACTATATGTCCTCCATTTCATCTCATAATAATCCTACCATTACACATTAGCGTAAGTGTGTATAAACCGAACGGGTAGTAAGACGTGGTGCTAATAATAAGAGAAAGTATCATTCACTGTCAAGCATCGTGACTTAAAATTCAATAGTCTGTGTCATTTTCTGGAATTACTTTGATATTCCGTCCAAGCTTAAACTCAGGGGCAGCTGCCCGGGGTACCGGCTCAAGGAAGTTGCCAAATAGTTTCATATGTCTTATGGGCTTCCCTATTTAGGGGGCCCTGATAGGAATTTTTGCTCATCAAGTATCCCTGCACGTTTTTGAGTTATGAGCTACCTGATTTCAAAATGCCTAAGTCTTCCGGGCTTAAAGATTTTTTTGACCTTGTTTTTTTTAAACCACTGGCGAAATGGTAATTTTTTGTTGCCAAGAGTTCCTACACCCTTTTCGGTCAAGGGTTAGCTGCCTTCAAAATATAAGTGTCCTAGAGCTTCTTTGCTTCAGATTTTTTCTACGTTGGTTTTTTAGGAACCCCCATTTAGAGGGGCCCCCATGGCAAAGAGTCTCCACAGAAATATTGTACTATTATTACATTCGGGCGTCCCCTGGGCAACGGCACATTAGTACTGGCTAATCCTTCCACAAACGTTACTACAAATGATGTAGCCCACACTTGCAATATTATTATTAGCACCCTCCCTGAACTCTTGGGATAACAAAAACAACGTTTCTTCTTCAATATCTTCTTCCATGAGTATATAGAGCAATATATTATGTTAATCTCCCATTGTTTTGAAATCACACTGCAGAGTAGAACTACGGATGACGCCGTCATGTGTATGAAAGCACCCCTTTCAGTGCACCTCCCCCTCCCCACCCCTGACAACAATAACAAAAAAAGTTCCTTGTCAGATTATCTTCCTTATTCCTTAATAAGACCTTAGTGTAATAGATATTTAGTAGAGTGATAGTAGGAAGGGCCATATCCAGTGGTGGGTTTAAAAATTTTGCGCCCCTAGGCACAATTATAATATGCGCCCTCTTCCTTCCTCCATTTTTTTTTTTTTTTTTGT
>CABEEJ010000018.1:586639-613192 GCA_901482245.1 Timema douglasi | reverse complement strand
TTTTTTTTGTCAAGGGCTTTAGGAAGTTTTGGTGGAAATAGGTGTTGGGAGGGGGGGTAGGGTGGAAGTTAGTATTCAAGAAAATATTTCTACGAAAGATAATCAGGCATGTACAATGTACATGACCTACAGTAGCTTGAATTAATATTATGAAGAAGGGGAGACTGACCTAAGATAAAAAGCGATAGCAAAGTACAATTATTTAAAAATTAATACCCTTGTTCCGACCTATACTTAAACTATTCCGATGTTAGTCAGTAATTTTTTAACGTAACTAATAAAAACAATATTAAAGTAAAAATAAAAAATAATATTATCCAAAATATGCCGCCCCCTAAAGCCGCCGCCCCTAGGCCCGTGCCTAGTGGGTCTATAGTGTAAATCCGCATCTGACCATATCTGACAGTTACAAAAGTTACTAAAAGTAATAATATGTCAAGTCATGTGATCTGCAGCCATCACTTTTGATAGATACTAACAATACCTTAAAAATGACACTAATAATATGGTAAATTACGTCTATCGTGTCTTGTTTTAAAAGGAAATAGTTAAGTAAATCCACCGATAACGCTGTCGTGTGTTGGAAACCACCCCTACTTCCGTGTCACGCGAGAGCAACAGGTCCACACTTCTCGCCTCACGCATCCCCGGACGTGAGGTCTCACTCTAATTTGCCACCTTTGTGGTCCAATGGTCAGAGTTACTGGCTTCAGTTCCAGATGTCTCGGGTTCGATCCCCGGCGTTTTTGAAATTTATCTAAGAAGCAGTGGGTCTGGAACGGGGTCAAACTCAGCCTCGTTTGGACAAAATGAGGAGATACTTGAACAAAGAATTACCAGTTTCGGTTTATAAAACTGAGATTAATGGCAAGAGGGTTCGTTGTGCTGACCACATGACACCCTCTATCCGCAAATGTTGGCACTATCATCACTAACACTGGTGGTCATTCATTAAAGAATTAATAGTTTCCACATAATGTGGTGTGGCTACAGCTTACGTTGGTGGTCCAGAATCAAACCGGCCCGCCAGGATATCTCCGGGTGTCCAAGTCCACCCTTTTTTTTTCATCATACGTCAAAGTCATGTGATCTTAAAAAGTCACATTTGATAAATAATATTAATAACTATAAAAACTGTATCAAAAATATAGGTATATTAATAGGCTACGTTTTTTTAGCACGTCTTACTACCCGTTATGGTTAAACGCCTATGTACTAATTACGCTAGTGGTTTTAGGAATTATGAAGGTTATATTATAATGAAGTGTACCCACATTTGCGTGAAGGTAAAATGAAACCCCCATTTTGGTGGGGGGAAAGCCTCAATACACGTCAAACGAGATAGTGCGTTAGACCTGACCTATAAGTTGGATTAGGCTTGCTTAGGTTAGGTTAGGTTAGACTAGGCTAAGTTATTGGTTTACTTTTGAGTGCTGGTCAGAGCTAGATCTGAAGATCCTCTCTCCCATCTGTCTCTATAGATGGTTAAAACTCAAAATGTAAACATTTTCTAAGATATTTCGGACTTTTACCAACCGATATTTAAATTGTTAAAATTTATTGGTAAATTATAAGATTTACCGGTCCTCGGACTTTTACAGTAACATATAATGTTGAACGCGTCAAACATGTTTGTAAGTTTTAAAAGGTTCTCCTCAACGTCTTTATACTGTTTGTAGGAATAATTAAAGTAACGAGAACGATATTTTCAAGAATGGAGACGAGCTTTCAACTTTCAAAAGTTGAATTAATTGAATGGATATGTTGTTATTGAATAAACAAATGTGACAGAAAGAAAATTGTTATAGAGAAAGGGGGAATGGGGGAGATATGAAAATGGGTGAAGAGAGAAGACAATAATATTCATCTCTGTCTTTCTAAATAAATAACAACATTTTTCCACACACTTGACTTTTAGGTTCATTCGACCGGAAAGTTGTAGAGTAGCCAATATCAACCAATGGTCCTTAAATTTATTTTCCCGTTTTGGAAATTGACACGATCTGTCAAAAGTTAAGAGTCGGTGGACAAAATCCTATAGCTTTATAAATTATTTATGTATTATTATTACCACCGCGTCTTACTACCCGTTCGGGTTATACGCACTCACGCTAATGTGTTATGGTAGGCTGATTGTGAGATGAAATGGAGGACCTACAGTTCAACGTGGAATCCGAACCACGGTGGAGGCCTGGCATTATTATTTATGTAAAGCTCGGTGGTCTTGGGGTAAAGTGCTCACCTCAAAAGCAGCTGTTTGTGGGTTCAAACCCTGCCGAGGTCGACTAATTTTTTCTTGAGCGATAAAAGTGCTTATCAAAACGTCTTTTGGAGTAGGTGTGGATTCAGGGGCTGAGGGGTCAAAAGTTGCCCCATCTGTGAAAGTTAAAAAATTAGTAAAAAAAAAAATTCAAATTCAAATTTTAGAAAGAAAATACATCACAGATAAATAATTATACAATTTTTGTTACCTGTTTACGCTCAAACACCTCCTAAGTCGGGTCCACATGTGCATTACTCGTCCATGATTAATCAATGTCAGATATGACTCACGAAAATGTAGGAAAAATATTCGTTTTCATTTACTAATATTTGTCATGTTTAGCGAGTAATAAACATTGATCCGAATAAAGATGGTAGACTACCAAACATCAAAGAAGACCAATAATCGCCTGAAAGCAGTTCATCCACGAATATCGAATATAGATTATGTATGGACGACAGGAGCGGAGGAACTGTGGGGGAATCTGACCCCCTGGATATAATTTGCACCTCCCCTCCCTAGAATAAATTCCCGCTCCCCTAGATATATTTCAAATCCTCTGATATTATCAAATATGAAGCTGAAAAATGACCTTAAATCAAACCCAAATGACTTCTAGAGACGGATGTACGAATCAAGGACTTTGAATCCATTTTCTGGATCGATCTAGATCAAGAGGCCTAGTATCGATTTAGGCAAAAGATCGAGTGCATTGAATCGATCTTTCAAAGATCGATTATGTAAAATAAAGTTTGCTTTATCTGACTACAATAACCAAAAGGGGTGCACCTAGAAATTTACACCGAGGAGTGGGATGGGAGGGTGTCAAAATGTATCGAGGGTGGGGGTGTGGGGAGAGTCAAAATGTATTGAGGTGTGGGGGAGGCGTCAAAATGTATCCAGAGGAGGAGTGGAAGAAGTGTCAAAAATGTATTAAAGAGAGGGGTGGGGGAGATTTCAAAATGTATTGATGGGTGGGGGGCAGTAAAATGTATCTAGGAGTGGGGGTGGCGTCAAAATTGTATCAAGCAGAAAGGTGGAGGAGGCGTCAAAAATGTATCGAGGGGAGCGGTGTGGGTCTCAAAATGTATCGAGAGCGGGGGGAGGGAGGCATGACTTATTAAATGCCTCTGGAAGGTATTTAAATTATTTTCATGGTAACCACAAAGGGCAGTGATTTAAATAATGTGTGGGTTTTTACATACAATGTACACTTTGTTTCTTTTCTTTTTTTACAATTTGTAAATTTAGGGGCACTTGTGTATAGTGGTAGGCTTACTCTAATATTTTATTCATAATGAGGAGCGGGAGATAGGGGATTCAATAGCTTCCAGAAGATTCTTAAGAAAATCAGGCTAAATATTGGAGACAAACCAAAACCTTAATCACTAGTCCTCGGAAAGGGACCCACTTATTTTTTTTCCTCAGACACAGTGAATTAATCTTTCAGAAACTGTGAATTCAGAACACCTTATTTGTTTGATTTAATTGTTCAAGAACCAGTGGTTGTACTAAAACTAAACACACTTGTTGGCATCCGTCTTGAGGAAACCTCACACCTTTTTGTGGGAGGGTGTATTTCAAAACTTGGGAATCACTAGCTTGGTAGAAGTGTAGATTGCTAATGCAAGAATTCGATAACTACTAAAACTCCATGGGGCAAATGATCTTTTTACGAAATACTTCCAAACTATAGACTTGTCGGTCAACACGTCACCTTAAATATATTACAAAATAAAAACGTTATGGGATCATTTACAAAACCTAGAAGTACAAAGAGCAGATTAGTGGATAATTCTCTTAACTTTACTGCTAATTAGTAGCCCAAGATTGCAAGACTTTATTTCGAAATTTTCCTAGTACTAGCAGTCAACAAAAACATCTCCTAAGGCCAATCAAATTAGATTTCCTTGAATCGATTCGAAGTTTTGATTTCTTTCGATCTTTTGATTCGATATTTTTAAAATCACTAGAAAAGAATCGATACGTGACTCGGATCGAGACCTTTTAATCGATCCAAAAAATCGATTAATCGAGGCTAAAGAATTGATTTTTGTAAAGATCGATCCAAGATCGAACATCCCTACTGCCGGAGAAGACCACTTTAAATAACTACTAAACTAGAGGCATCTAACTGGCACAAAAAGTCAGGGGAGGAAAGATCTACATAACTTCCAAGGTCATCTAAATTTCCATAATGTCTAGAGGAGGACAACTCCAAATAGCTTCTGGATGCATGAAGATTTTTCAGGCGAGGACCACCCAAAATAGCCTAGTTTCTGAAATAATTTCATTTTCAAAATTTCGTTGGGGAAAGACCACTTCAAAGATTTTATTCTAGAGGTATCTATATAACTATCGTAAAAAAATAAGATGAGGATCACTTTAAAAAGCTTTGAGGGGCATCAACATTTCTAAAATTTCTGGGTGAGGAACACTTTAATTGGCTTATGAAATAATATAATTTAAAAAAACACAAGGTGAAGACTACTTATAGCTTCTAGAATGAACCATTTTTTCAAAAAAAATGTTGAAGGAGGCCCACCCCATATGGTTTATAAAAACTATTTGATTTTAAAAATTGGGGAGGATGACCACGGTCTAAAACATACATAAAATTAAATATGAATGAGAAACTATTAAACGGATTTAAACATAAATTTAACATTGTAAATAACTATGTTATTTATAATCGTGAACCCCCTCCCCCCGCCCTATGAAAATAATCTGGATCTACCCCTGCTTCGGAGGGGAAGTAAAGCCGTTGGTCACATGTTAATTGTGGTATGTAAAAGAAACCTGGAAGGTAAGTGAAACTACCTTTCTGGTAAAATTGGTAGGCTCTTTTGCTCTCGCTCATAGAAATCATCGTGTGCTGATATAATCAGTCAGTTCAGGAATTTCACGTTAAATACCTCACATAAGTAAATAATATAAATGCCTACAAGTGAATCTAGTAGTTCTTTTTTTGTGCCCAATCATAAAAGGTTCTTAAACCAGTGGCTCGAGTATATAAAGAAAAGTCCGAGCTGTAGCAAGCGAGCAGTAGAAGATAAAAGAACAGCAGACGATGCAGGTTTCCCCCCTCCTCCCCCCCTTCTTATTCCAACCACAACCCCCCCTCTCTCTTCCCGTACATTTCCTCCTTGGTGTTTCCACCGCATAGCTCTCAACATCCATGCACGACAGACCCCTGTACGCACTCCGCGTTCATCAATGGGCGAGTAAAGGACACAAATTTCAAAAGGGGGGGGTATATCATGTGAATATACAAGATTTCAGACTGTTATCAATGATAATCTTAAAGAACAACATTATGTTTACTTGTGTACGAAAGTGACGAGACGTAAAATATGATTTCTAACTTATGTTAAAATTAACNTTGCTAATTTAAAATTACGCAATTTAAACTCTCACATAGTTTGTTATAATAATGGTGACATTTTAAGTCACCCACAGAATACGAGGATGGTGTTCCTAAGGAAAGATGGTGTTTTAACTGGTAAGTGCGATATTTCATTAATTATTTATCATAATTTTAAGCAACGTGACAGCTTGATTATTAAATACGATCCATATTTATTTCATAATATTTAAATTTAGTTTATTTAATACTCTTAAAATTAGCCATTTTTTTACTTTTTTTTTAAATGATTTATTTTAGTAGGTCATAAGATTACGCTGTGATCTCAGAATTGATTATCTTCACCAATTATAGTCACGCCTATTGATTCATGTGATTATTTCCGTGTGTATAGGTAAACATAATCTTTTATACAAACAAACATGACAACAAAATTTGCCTATTAATTCGTGGGATTATTTCCGTGTGTACACGTAAACAAAAGCTTTTATGCAAACAAACAAACAATATGACAACAAAATTCAAATAGTTTCATTTTTCTTCAAACATAGCATGCTTGACAGTGTTAAGATTTAATCTGGATCCGGGCTTCAATCTTCAAGAGTAAAAATAGTTTATAAAAATAAAACAAACTTCATACTTTTTAAAAGTAGACCTAGTAATTATTGGAGATTATAATATTGAGATTTAGTTAATTATTTTAATTAAACATGGATTTAGTAATTCAGTTTGTCAAACACATAACGAATAGTAAGAGCTACAACAATACTATAAATATATCCATATATCCCTAGGTCTGTGAATTAATTTGTAGAATTTTAAATTTCACCAACAAAATTAGCCCTTGTTCTAAGTACATCTGGAAAATAAAATAATATAATTTATTTTTAATTATGTAAACTTTGTTTTACTGATATTGCAATTAATGTAATATATATTAGGCCTTTAGAAGATCAAGAATAAACGCTCTTCAGAAAAACTGAAAAATAGGACCTAAATATGATTGTCACGAGCTTTTTTGAAAAACTTTATTTTTCATAATGTTTATGATAAACTGTCAGAAAAAAAATATTAATATTTAGAATATGTAGATTCAAATGTTTTGTTTGTATATATTTAGAAAATAATAAATTACAACTCTGCTTTCAAACTGTATGTCGTGGGAAATAATTGAACCTCTTCTTTCAGCGGTTAAATAACTTCTAACTCTAATCGCGAATAGTCCAGTAAGAAGCCAGACTTTTGACATTCTTGAGAGGTGCCAGACGTTCAATCCTGTCTGTGTGCAAAAGAACGGGGGAAGGGGGGTTATGAGAGGGGGGAAAGAGGGAGCATCTAAAAGTAGGAAGTTTATTTCGAGTTGCAAGTAGGGTGGAAAGAGTGTGAACTACTCTCTCTCGCTCATTCTCTTCAAACTCCCCCCTTTAGCACTACGCTTGTCTCCCTCCTTTCACACCTTTTTCAGGCCCCACTGAGACTATCCCCTTGCGCTGTGTTCTGCTCCATGTATGTCTACGTCATTAGAAGAAACTGCTCCATGTAGGTTTACATCAATAGAAGAAACTGCTCCATGTATGTCTACGTCATTAGAAGAAACTGCTCCATGTAGGTTTACATCAATAGAAGAAACTGCTCCATGTATGTCTACGTCATTAGAAGAAACTGCTCCATGTAGGTTTACATCAATAGAAGAAACTGCTCCATGTATGTCTACGTCATTAGAAGAAACTGCTCCATGTAGGTTTACATCAATAGAAGAAACTGCTCCATGTATGTCTACGTCATTAGAAGAAACTGCTCCATGTAGGTTTACATCAATAGAAGAAACTGCTCCATGTATGTCTACGTCATTAGAAGAAACTGCTCCATGTAGGTTTACATCAATAGAAGAAACTGCTCCATGTATGTCTACGTCATTAGAAGAAACTGCTCCATGTAGGTTTACATCAATAGAAGAAACTGCTCCATGTAGGTTTACATCAATAGAAGAAACTGCTACATGTAGGTCTACATCAATATCAGTGCAAATCTATAAACTGAAAATACATTTCCTTTAATCAGAGATTTTCACGCTATAAAGAGAGATTTAACAAATTAACATCAATATAAACGGTGGCCTGGCGGTCTAGGGGTAAGGTGTCAGACTTCTGTGCTGGCGGCCGGGGTTCAATCCTCGGTCCAGGCAAAGATTTTTCTGATTACCAAACCTTTCCTTCACCTCTGACAAGACATCTTGTGAATGTGGGGAATGCCAGGCCTCCACCGTGGTTCGGATTCCACGTTAAACTGTAGGTCCTCCATTTCATCACACAATCACCCTACCATTACACATGAACGTAAGTGCGTATAACCCGAACGGATAGTAAGATGCGGTGCTAGTAATAATAATAAATCTATATAAACAAATAACACAACATAATAAGTTTGTGTACGTTTTATTCCAATTCCACACACAATATATAATAATTTCAATCAAAATAAAACGTTATTTTAACTACAGTGCACGATAAAGAGTAAAGGTTAAGCTAGTGTAGTTTCTTTCTGGTCTGCTCCAGTGAAGTTTAGTTATGATGGCATTTTTTAAAACCTCTTGAGTTCGAGTGATAGTACTGAGGAAGAGAAGATGCTGCAGTTATCAGTTTCAAAAGATGATAAAAATTTATTAGGAGGAGGCTTGACTTGTTCAATTAACACTCCCATATTAATGTAAAAACATTTATAAAACCTAAATATAAGATTACTTAAATACACGTGAAACAAACTGAAAACAAAACTTCAACACTTCTTTAGTTATTTCCACCAAACCAGCACTGCGTCGGTTCTAGGGATGGGTTGTGAAATCACAACCTGCTCCTTTGTCACTGCTCCTCTGACGTCACAGTCACAGTCTGCTCCTGACAGACGAAAGGAGCTGTTCCTTCTTGTCACAGGCCCGTTTGAAACTTTCCACCTATTACTCCACCATTATAAAAAAACTGTATTGTATTCCCATTTGTTTTCTCCGAGCTTCTACTGTCAAGGCTGCATCGTTACAAGTTATCCGGTAGATGGTAGCCCAAAGTAGTTACGTCATAGAAGACGTGTTTATAAACGCTTGGCAATTTGCATTGCTCCTCGTCTCTATGTCATAGGCGACGCAGGAACAGGTCCAGATTAACCTCTCTCCTCGCCTGTCACAGGCAGCGCTGGAACAGGTCCAAACCAACCTTGCTCCTCCCCTGTCACAGGCAGCGTTGTAACAGGTCCAAACCAACCTTTCTCCTCCCCTGTCACAGGCAGCGTTGTAACAGGTTCGGAGTTAACTTGCTCCTCGTCTCTCTGTCACAGACAGTGCTGGAACAGGTTCGGAGCAAACTTTCTGGTCTCTCTGTCACAGACCGCGCTGGAACAGGTCCGGAGCAACCTTGTTCCTTTATGCTCCAGGGGTATTTTGGAGCAGTCGTACAGTGGAATGGACGTGTATTATTTTCACAACGGAACCTTACTTATCTATTATAGGTCTAATTTAGAGTTGGTTTGGGGAATCACAAATGAGTTTTGAGGAGGAAATATGTCATAGTACAAAACGCTATCTCCACAATACAAGCAAAGTATGTGATGTATTTTCACAATAAATTGCATACATTAATGATGAACATTGAAGGAACCCGCTTAGTGATAAAATGGCTTAAGGCAAGGTTCAGCAACCTACGGACACTAACTGATTTTATGTAGCCCACAAAATATTTAGAAAACAAACAATTGTGTTCTATTAATAAACTTAATAACTAATTAATACATGAGAAATTTAAAGTTGGAATTTTTTGCTCTACATTTTTCACATCAACTCAACAATTCTATTTAACCCCATAAGACCCAGGATATCAAAAAAGTTGCCGACCCCTAGTCCCTGGCGTCACTCTCGCACTCTCACTATCTGGGCTGTCCATGACGGAGAGTTCTAGGTTTAATCTTGGTTGGTTGTAGGCCTAATGAGAGTGGTTTCTACTAAATGGTTTTTCATTTTATCTTCACACAAATGTGGCTACATTACCTATAAGTTCAACCTTCTCTATCCATAGCATATCAGCATAGTTAGAATTAGCGTCTAACGCGAGTGGGTGCTAAGACAGGTTGATTATAAAACATTGATGGAGTGGGATTGAAAATGCTTATTTAGTGATAGAATATAATATAAAGTTTGATGGCATCAAGGACGTAACTACAGGGGGAATCATCTCCCTATCTGAGTCAATGTGTATGTGTGTGTGTGTGTGTGTGTGTGTGTGTGCGTGTATGGGGGGCAGGGTGACACAATCCATAAAACGTATAATTAATAGAATGCGTGCAGTATGGTATCAAGAGCAATATACTCGTATTAAAGCTGATACCCGTTTCGGTATAGACATGTTACTTTTGCAATAGACTAGACTTCTGATGACAGGGAGGTCGGGGTTCAATCCTGGTCTGGTGAACTGAGGTTTTTTCACCCTAATGGTTTTCCACTCTTACGCCACACAAATGCGAGTACACTTCCTCTAAAATCAACCATCACTATTCCTAACACATTAGCGTAATTAGTACATATACGTGTAAAGCGGACGGGCAGTAAGACGCGGTGTAAAAAAAAGCCATAATATAATTCTGGTAGGAAGAATAGTTCTAAAAAGTTCAGAGATAATTTTTTTGGGGTCAACATTGAAAGCATTATAATTAATTATTAATGCTATTTTATAAGTATTGATGGTATCTATCAAAAGTTAAAAATACAAATCACATGACTTAAGTTATGAATATATGAAAGAAGTTTTACTAGTGTTTGTGACTGTCAATTACTGGTCTTCCTACCAGAATCTCACTATAGATAATCTTGCTAAAGGTGATGTAGAAGACAGTACAATAGCATTATTGTTCTTAGCACATGGAACGAGATAAGCCCCTCCAAGTCCTGCAATGCCAACATTTTTGACAGTATTAAAAAAAGCTGACTTGTTAGATACTTCTACCAATCCACCAACGTTAAAATGTTTTTTTTACTTGTAATAATTTATAGTTTTTCTAGATGGTGTAATGGAAACAAAATACTTATTCCGTATTCACGCATGCGCACAACTCAGTTCTTATCTCGTTTCGACATTTAAATTTCTACCCGTAGGCACTCGTCCAAATAATTGTAATGTTGCTGTGCCGGCACAAGCAAGGAACGTGGTAACTGCTACTAGGCTAGGAGTAGGTTCGAATACAGTGACTGTGACAAAAAGGAGCAGGTAAAAGGAACAGGTCCAGTGGTGGAGCAGTAACAGATTGCTCCTGCTCCACTAAAGGAGCAGTTTTTCCCATCCCTAGTCGGTTCAACACGGAGCCCCAGTTGTGTTATGCGCATGCGCAACGTAAGATGGCTTAAGATGGAAGATGGAAGATGGAAAAATTGAAATATAATTCGAACACTATCAAAAATGACTTACTCCCTTCAAACCGAAGTCATTGCATCTTTAAAGTGTACTTGGCTTCCAAGCGTCCTTGGAAGGACTATTTAGACACAGGGCCTTATAGTAGTAGGTCATTTAAAAACAAAATCCTCTCATTATTTTCATTAGAGTTTTTTTTTTACCACCACGTCTTACTACTTGTTCAGGCTATACGCATTCATTAGAGTTAATTAATGTATTGTACACTTTCTTTACAAAATGATTTTATCAGTATACAACTTACAAACTAGTTCAACTCTACATCACACTCAACCTCCAGCACCAAACCTAAATTTCCCCAATTATATATATTTTTTATCATGGGGGGGGGGACTAAACCCAAACCCGTAATTTTTTGAGACTTTTTTTATCTCCGCGTTTTACTATCCGTTAGGGTCATACGCGTACGCACTAATTACTATTATAGGTACCTTAGGAATTAGGTTAGGTTGGACTTAGGGTAAGTGTACTCAAATTTGTTTGGAGGGAGAGCGGAGAACAATATAGTAAAAACCATTGATGCCTTTAGCCACGCGACCACTGATGCGGGTAAAAAAAGTGCATATTAAATACCCCGATTATAAAAGGGCTGGAAAATCTTAGTACGCGCTCACCAAGATTTCTATTTTCATGTATATGAAGGAGTGAACTCAAGTCTTGGACCTCAATTTTAGAAAAGTAATTGAAATAATTTATTTCAATTGAAAAAATGACACCCGGATACGGGAATCGAATTTGAGACTTTTGGCTTAGTATGCCAATGCTTTTACTACGGAGTTATCCAGGGTTCATCTCGTGCTCCAAGGTCATTTTTTACTCAATTTAAGGCCGAGTCTGTGATGGACGTGTGGACATCTTCAGCTCCATAATATAAGCGATCAATTGATATCACGAGCAATCGGATAACTCAGCCACCTTAGACTCGGGAGGGCTGTTATTCTACTAAAAGTACAATTCTGAAAATTGAAAAATGACACCTGGACACGGGAATCGAACCCGGGACCTTCGGCTTAGTACGCCACTGCTCTTACCACTGAGCTATCCAGGATTCGTCCCGTGCCCATGGTCATTCTTCACTCATAGTTTAAGGCAGAGTCTGAGATAGACGTGGAAGTCGTCAGCTTATAAACATGTGATTATCTAAGATCACAGCCATCAGACAACGCAGCCATCAGCGACTCGGTAGTTGGCGATTTTGCGGCCAATTGACAATTATATATATAATTGTACAGGATTGCATATATTAATGAAACAAATAGCCGAAACTATTGTTAATGCATTTTAGTGAGGAATTCACCTTATAGATATCATATTCTGAAAATTGAAAAATGACACCTGGACACGGGAATCGAACCCGGGACCTTCGGCTTAGTACGCCACTGCTCTTACCACTGAGCTATCCAGGATTCGTCCCGTGCCCATGGTCATTCTTCACTCATAGTTTAAGGCAGANTCCTCACTAAAATGCATTAACAATAGTTTCGGCTATTTGTTTCATTAATATATGCAATCCTGTACAATTATATATATAATTGTCAATTGGCCGCAAAATCGCCAACTACCGAGTCGCTGATGGCTGCGTTGTCTGATGGCTGTGATCTTAGATAATCACATGTTTATAAGCTGACGACTTCCACGTCTATCTCAGACTCTGCCTTAAACTATGAGTGAAGAATGACCATGGGCACGGGACGAATCCTGGATAGCTCAGTGGTAAGAGCAGTGGCGTACTAAGCCGAAGGTCCCGGGTTCGATTCCCGTGTCCAGGTGTCATTTTTCAATTTTCAGAATATGATATCTAAAAGGTGTAATCCTCACTAAAATGCATTAACAATAGTTTCGGCTATTTGTTTCATTAAAAGTACAATGACAACTGTCCAAATGCGCATCTCGATTAAATAGACAAGCTATTATATTTGTTAAGTGCAGTTACAGATGGATCTAAATATATTATTTTAAATGCCAATGGTGACCTGGTGGTCTAGGGGTAAGGTGTCAGACTTCTATGCTGGCGGCCGGGGTTCAATCCTTGGTCCCGGCATAGATTTATCTGAACACCAAACCCTTCCTTCACCTCTGACAAGACGTGTATTAATCACAACTTGTGAATGTGAGGAATGCCAGGCCTCCACCGTGGTTCGGATTCCACGTTAAACTGTAGGTCCTCCATTTCATCTCACAATCACCCTACCATTACACATTACCGTAAGTGCGTATAACCCGAACGGGTAGTAAGACGTGGTGCTAATAATAATAATAATAATATGCCGATGATGGAGAAATTGGGTCTCAAATTAAGATCGGGTGGTCTAAGTGGGTTTCCTACTAACCCTCCATGCAAAAGCCAGGCTATTCCCACGAAATTATACCTTCCTCACCCGTACACACCATTAATATAAGTTCGCGCTTAACACGGAGGGTATAAAGACGTATTGGAAATACTAACCAAATAATAATGGTGTGTAAATCTTCGAAAAGTCGAAGTCGGAGGTACGGCTTCAACTTCGACATATACATCTACAATAGCCTTCACATATTCGAAAAATTTTGAAGCAAAGATAAATCTTCGATAAATTATCAAACGATTTAATTTTATCTTATTAAATATTACATTTTTTAATCTTTGATATTTTTAAAACCGTTACTAAACAGAATTTTAATACCGACTAGTAATTTAACCACCACAACGTAAGCATAGATCAAAAGCGGATAAGTAAATGTTAATATATTATATTCACTATCGCCAACATAATTTTGTAAGAAATAAATATACCTATAAAGAAATAACAGCATGGTCACTGGTATGATGCAGAGAAAGCGCTTTAGCTGTGCTATAATCCCAGCTCGCGTCTCTCTAGTCTCTTTGGAATTATCTGTGACAAATTTACAAGTGCATTTTGACACAGAAATTTTTCATATCTTCTTGACATTTTCTTTATTATTCAATATGGATGATACGGAAAGTGGAAAATGGAAACAGAATTTAATTTATAATTATTATTAGAGAAATGCAGATAAAAATACATGCATTTGTAAAGTTTGCAAAATCATATTATAAGCTCCACGATGTAAGTAAAAATTAAAACTTTATTAATAATTTACTAAGCTTATCAGAAAGTCTGTGTGCATTCATTATTAATATACTCCTAAGGTCACAAATAAGGAAATTTTCCTGGTCCTTGTTACTAACAAGATCTAGAATAGTTAAATTAAAAATTAAAAGTAGCGTTAAGTGTTAACAAAAATCATAGGTAGCTTCGACTTTTCTTCGCAAGTTTCAAGATTCGCTTCGCACTTAAAAAGTAGCCTTCGCACACCCCTACCAAACAATCTAAGTATTTAGGGGGGAAGCGACAAGATTAAATTTGACCCCTAGCCTATTCTCACATTCTTTCTAGCTATATAGAAAAGTCTCACGGTAAAAAAACTTGGAATTCATGAAATTTATTTTTGTTTGTTTTGTTTATGCCTTTCAAAAGTCAAAACACATGCTTTTTTATACGAAATCAGGAAGTGGTACGTCAAAACACAATATTTTAAATAGGTGGATCCGGTTTTATAAGCCTGTCAGAAAAGAAACTGTAAGATTGGACAAATTCGTATAACATTGTTTTGTGTTACCACATATTTATATATATATATATATATACATTTATATATATATGTGTATATATGTATATGTATATATATATATATATCATTCTAATTTTTTTCTTGTGATTAATCTGATCTTGAATGTCTTTCTCCAACAACTTGTAGAAGTGTTTTTATTTTATTTCAAAACACTACCAACAGAACTTTAAAAAATTAATATAATACTGTCAGTGAAGTGACAAGGTTGGCTAAATAGGTAACTTAGCATATTTCAAGCCGTGAGCTCAGCCTTTGATATATTCTGTGAGTTGCACAGTTTTTATTATTTTTAAACATTATGGCTTCCATTCTCTTCTCAAACCAAAACTCTTAGTATTTCTTTAAAATTCGTCTTCATCGTTGTGTTTGTTTGGTTTTTATATTTTAACATGCTCATAGTCCACACTAGCACTGTCGAAAAAATAACCATTCAAGACAATATTTATGACTATATTCTCAGATGATAAGCTTTTATTTTTTTTACGGACACGCGCATAGTTTCTCAGTGACGAGGTTGGGGTTTGAATCCCAGCGAGTAAGATTAGGGCTTTTTTTCCTAAATTATCTATAATTATCGATGCAAATGTAGGTACAATCACTGTCGAAAAATAACCATTCAAGACAATATTTATGACTATATTCTCAGATGATAAGCTTTTATTTTTTTACGGACACGCGCATAGTTTCTCGGTGACGAGGTTGGGGTTTGAATCCCAGCGAGTAAGATTAGGGCTTTTTTTCCTAAATTATCTATAATTATCGATGCAAATGTAGGTACAATATGGGAAACGATGTGTAAAATATAGGTTTATATCAATATTATTTTTTATTATTATTATTTAGCACCGCGTCTTACAACCCGTTCGGGTTATACGCTTACTAATTACGCTAATTAATTAGGAATTGGGAAGGTTAAATTAGAGGACGTGAACCCACATTTGCGTGGAGGGAGAGTGGAAAACTATTTAGGAAACCCCTCCCCCCCCAATTCCCCCGACCGAGATTCGAACCTCGATCTCCCCGTCCTCAGCAGTCAAGCTCAACACGAATAGCGCGTTAGCCAGCTACGCCACCGAGGCGGGTTTTATATCTATATGTACACACACACACACACACACACACACACACACACATACACATACACATACACATACACATACACATACACATACACATATCATTTTCCACGTTTTACTACCCGTTAGGCAATCGTCATATATTACATAAATAAAGTAGGGATGAGAAAGGTAGTGTATTCACATTTGGGTAAAGGGTGAAAAATCAAGAGAAGACCACCCACCTCATTCTATCCCCCGGGATTCAAAACCCAACCTCATCGTCCTCGGGGAACCAGACGGGTCATTGAACGTTAAGTTACTCCCCGGAATGTCCAAACGCGAGATGATCTGATTATTAACAGACATTTAAACCGGGAGAAAACCACTTCGGCGGGTACCTGTGCAAAGGCACCAGTGTCATTTTCTCTGGCGTTGTGTAGGTGTTCGGGCCATATAAATCCTGGTACGGTGTATTCCAAGAGAGGGCAAGTGGTTTCCCACCCTCCCTCTACGCACATGTGGGTACACTTAATCTGTATTCCACCTTCCTCGTTCATACTCCATTAGTATAAATATGATCTGCATTGTTAGTCGCATAGTCTAACGTGTCACTCTTTCGTTAAAAGGGTTGCCGGTGACGAGGAGGTCAAATTTCGCATCCCCATCGGTTTTTTTTATTAAATGTTTTCCCACTCACCCCCACGCAAATTAGGGCACATTTGATCCACATTCTAGCTACTGCATCCTTATCCTATTAGTGTCAATATGCGGATAGCCCGGATAGGAGCACGGGGGCGGAGGGAAAGGGGGTATAGACCTAGGACGGAGCTTCGCGGCACATTTCATTCCTCGTGACCTGAAACCTTCCCTCCTATCAAAACTTGTTCAGTCAGTGTGGCACGGATGGCTGCCCGACCGGAAGTAGACACTCCAACAGCAGCCTAGGGGAAGGAAGCGCTCATTGGNCTTGGAGAAGTGTCCGTCGGTCCTCACAATTCATTTCAAATAAGTTGAGAGGTTTTGTTGTTGATAAATCTTTATCGTTCAAGGGAGACATCTTAAATGACCCTAGATAATTCAAAGCCAAATACGATAAGACCCACATAGAAATAAGAATAGTTTGTTGAAGTGTATATTGAATGAGGGTAAATATAACATGAGAATTATTTGCGCACAATTACTTACTAGCTGTTCGGGCAATTGACATATCCATAAGCTTTATAGCCCTTTATAATTCCCTAAGTATTTTCACATCACGTTGGAAATAGTGGAAACAAATCTTAGGGTAGGGCGAAATGGTTCTTTTACTGATCTTAAGGTTACAGGTGCAAGTAACGCAGGGAAATACCAGTGTTTTAGCATTTTTATAGCAAAAATATGATTTGGCCAAAATAAATATTATTATTAGCACCGCGTCTTACTACCCGTTCGGGTTATACGCACTTACGCTAATGTGTAATGGTAGGGTGATTGTGAGATGAAATGGAGGATCTACAGTTTAACGTGGAATCCGAACCACGGTGGAGGCCTGGCATTCCCCACATTCACAAGATGTCTTGTCAGAGGTGAAGGAAGGGTTTGGTAATCAGATAAATCTGTGCCGGGACCGAGGATTGAACCCCGGCCGCCAGCATAGGCCAAAATAAATAAAAAGTTTCCTTTGGTAGAAATATAGAGTTTAATTTTTTCACATGTCGAGCTCAAGGTTTCTTGAATATCTGTCAAGGATGTCCTGGAATTTAAAGACAACTTTTTCTCTTTATTTAAAAAGTTTCTCATCTAATGACGCTATGTTAATGACAAATATTCAACTTTTTTTTTTGTGATGCGTTTTACTACTTGTTCAGATTATATGCCTATGTACTAATTACACTAATGGACTAGGGATTAGAAAGGCTTAATTTATAGTCAGTGCACCCACATTTGCGTGGAGAGAGAGATAGTGGAAAACCATTTAGGAAAAAGCGCCCTCAGTGCAATCGACCGGGATTGAACCCCGCTCTCCCCGTCTTCGACAGTCTAGTCCATCGAGAGATTAGCACGTTAGACCATGCGGCCACTAAAGTAGGTTCAATAATTGTTGCTTTCATCATGCGAAGAAAATTAAACTCTGTGTTTCTACTGGAGAAATATTTTTTTCCATAGAAACGTTTAATTTATTTTTTTCATCTAGTAAGTTAATCTCAATAATCTCAAATTTTTTAAATTATTATTTGTCATTGACATAGTGAAATTTGTACAGGACCGTCTATTTTTATTTAAAGTTGTTTCTGTTCAAATTACACCATGATCATAAAAAAAAAAAGCTGTTGTATGCGAGGGCACCCGCAGGATTTTCCCCCACGGGGGGCAAACCGTGGGGGGCATGGAATACCCCCTAGTACGACGGGATGTCCGGGGGGAGGGGGGAGGGGGTCTTCCCACGGGAAAATTTATTAAATTGAAGCCTCAACAGACGCTTTTAAGGCAATACTTGTTTCCTGAAAATAGGATACAACATAAGAAAAATGTTTCAAATTCATCCCTATTTGTGGGTGAGCATTTGACCTTGACGATTTGAATGGTGAATGCTGTTGGAATTGCTCATGCATGCACCAAACTATCAAATCTAGAGCCAGCAGACTGTTGGCTGGGGGCATTTTTTGGGTGCTAGTTAAGAATACGTTTGGGCGGAATTAGCCTACTTCTAATATTTATATAACCTCAGGATTTCAGGGGGGTTGGAGAGGCAATTGCCCTCCCTGCGTGGTGCCCCTTGTCGTATATGTTATAAACTAAACTAAACTAAACGTATCTACTAAAGCAATATTTTATTTATTTCAGACAAAAGTATTTTTTGCCTTTCCATTTCACTCTAATAACATAAGACTTTACGGAAATCGTTCAGGTACTTTCGTGTTTGAATCCCGACCAGCATTTGTTTGATTATAGCGCGCGCGCACCAGGTGTGCCCGCCATGTTTCAAGTGTATGTCATAGCAGAGAACAGTGGCGGCTCGTAGAATGTGTCGTCAGGGGGTGAGCGCTTCCTCGCCTGCACGACAAGATACGTTTCTAGGAAACCGTCACCTTGCAATATTGGTTTATGGTGATGTGCATCTTACGGTTAATTTCGCAACTTTATACTTATTCATGGAAAAAGGTTTTTGTTCATGGGTATTCAACCTTTTTATGTCCAAGGGCCTAAGTTTCTGTCTCTTGTTGGCTCGTGGGCCGCAACATTATACAGACAATATTCAGATTGAATACATATTAAAATATTCCTATCACTCAGTCCTATACACTAATACTCACACTAGGGACTCAGCCTGTCTCCGACAGATGAAATTTTGAATTTCTTGTGAAGTATTTTCTCGTGTTAATTTTTCCTTCTTTTTTTTTTTTTTAATAGTTTTTGTATCAGAAGGTCGAGCGATTTGTATTATCTACGAGTTGTCATTTGTTGTTTCAAAGAACATTTGTATAAAAACGCTGCGTATAACCCGAATGGGTAGTAAGACGCTAATAATAATAATAAAACGCAAAAAAGTTTATAAAATAATGTAAAATACGTAAATAAAAAACGTACGGTATTTATTTTATTAGTTGGTTATATAAAATATATATCTGTATTTTTCATTTTTTCTCAATTTTTTATTCTTGAGCCAGCAGGCCATAAAAAATTTTGCTGTGGGTTCCAGACCGCTGGTTTAGGTATTGAATATGTTAAAGGAATGCTCTATACCTAGCGTACCCGAATCATACCTAAACATGCCAGTCGAACACTTTGACACGTTTATATAACCTAATCTTTTTTTTATAATATAAGTTTCCCTTAAGCACACGCGTGATGATAATTAATTTTAATGCCCTCAATTTTATGCACGTGTCCCTCAATGATACGTTTACATAATTATAATATTTATGTAGAGTTAAAAAATGTAACTGGTTGATGTGACTCAGTAATTAATTGCAACGTAACAAGCTAAAAATGAATTCGTATTTAATCCATCTATTATCTTTCACTATTCTTACAAAAATTAAATTCTAGAAGGTTTTTAAAACTCAAAAGTATAATGATTGATAAATGTTTATGCTATAAGGCCTTTTGTGGGAATTTATCCATGAAATAATTTATCTAGCTGCCACAAACATCTATATTAACCTGAGCTGACGACTAGACGTCCCCGCAAAAGGAGGCCAAACTTTGTACATCCTTGAGGTGGTGAGGTTTCCTTGCAGTTTTTTCATTATGTGATAATAGTTGTTGTCTGGATGCAGACTAATTGCACCTTTGTCTTAATTACCAGGTCCATGTTCTTGGGCAGGTGTAACCAACCTTTTAGCGCATAACTACGGGAGATTTGCACGAAACATAATTACTTCTGAACAATTTGTGTCAGTTACACACAAAACACGTTCTTATCATATACGTTCATGAATAAACCAAACGCAAAAAAATAAATACACAATTAAAATTAGTGCAATTATATACTGTATTATGTAACCTTATTTTGTACTGTTTAGTAATACAAATGAAACAATTGTTTTTAACAAACCTACACGTAATAATTCAGCTATAAATTAAAATGCTTGGCATTATATTTTCATTATCTAATAAGTTTTAGGAAATACATGCGTTAATATTATTTATGGTTTTCCTATAGGACGTTTGTATCAAGAGGGAATTTTCTGTCATGCGTTTGGTTGTTGTGTCGCGAAGCTTGCGAGCAGTGGGTTGGGATACTCGTTGTATTGGTGTTAAGAGGAGCAGAGGGTAAGGGAAGTGCACCAGCATGTGTACCTAAATGCTCCTTTGTATAAGCCTGGGAAGAGAATGGAAAAGCCTTCACACCTTTATAGTGTTGGGCTCACAATCAGGGGTGGTTCGGAGGGGGAAGACGGAAAGGGGAAGAGAGGAGAGGAGTTGGAGTTGGGGAGGATATTTTATTTACCGTTATGGGTTGTGATGCTATCAATCTGGCTTCTTCATGTGAAGTTGAAAAGAAGTAGAGGTGCATCATCATTCGTAAAAAAATTGTTATGATTTTTTAGTATAAGGTGGGGTGAGGAATGGAGGTAGGAGGAGGGGAAAAGAGGGGAGGGAAATATGGGGTGGCGGGTGGGGGTGCATAGTCGTACAGCTTCATCAGAGCATCTGCATTCTTTATTCACGGCTATATCCATCTAGGTTGGCCGTATTTTGTGTTGAGCTTTCATTGGCTTAACATTTTAATTATTCCTGAGAGTAGTATTAATTACACTGTCGGGGTGACCTGACGGTCTAGGGGTAAGGTGTCAGACTTCTGTGCTCGCGGCCGGGGTTCAATCCTCGGTCCCGGGACAGATTTATCTGATTACCAAACCCTTTCCTTCACCTCTGACAAGACATCTTGTGAATGTGAGGAATGCCAGGCCTCCACCGTGGTTCGGATCCCACGTAAAACTGTAGGTCCTTCATTTCATCTCACAATCACCCTACCATTAGGCTACACATTAGCGTAAGTGCGTATAACCCGAACGGGTAGTAAGACGCGGTGCTAATAATAATAATAATAATAATAATTACACTGTCGTATTTCCTTTATAAGAGAAACATATTTATTTAATAAAATGTGTAATAAAATTGTTTTTATTGCATTACATCACATCACATCACATCACATTTTCTTCATAGTCTATACAATATGTGTGATTATAAAAATGGATGTCAATCATTTCAAAAAGAGATACGAGTGGACCGTGAAACTTTTAAAAATTGAAAGAAAAAACACATTCATGCTACAGCCTAATTGTAGAGTATGTGTCTTAATATTGGATAGTTAATTATTTTTAACTTCTTTGCATTAAAATATATTTCCATATATTGTCAACATTAAATAATATTTATTTTTTTATTATTATAACTCCCATAAATTATAAAATGTGACAGTGTGATACCGACTTGAGAACGCAGTAAATACGAATTCATCTTTCTGGCAGTTTTGTCATGATCTTCTGTCGAAACCACGCAAAATAATATTATTAAACGTTGAATTTCAGCTGCTAATAGTAATCCTGCATCTGTTGCAGAAAGAGAGCGACAGAGAAAGAAAGTTGATGCACTTTCTCTTGGGAACCGGGAGAATACAGCCTTCTCAGACTTTGGAGAAATAACATTTTATTTGCTACCATGTATAAATAATAAGAATGACATGTCATGTGAAACAGAGTTTCTTTTTGTGTGGTATATCTTTTGTGTTTTTAATTAAAATTCAAGTTAGGTCTTAAAAAAAATATAAATACTATTATTATTAGGATCAGATACCGCTGCCGCACCCGGTCGAAAGTTGATATAGCTCCACGCTTTATTTTTTCATCACCGCGTCTTACTACCCGTTCGGGTTATACGCCTACGTACTAATTACATTAATGGGTTAGGAATTAGGAAGGCTAAATTTAGAGGAAATGCGCCCATATTTACGTGAAAGTAGAGTGGAAAACCCTTAAGGAAAACCACCCTCAGTGCACCCGACCGGGATCAAGCCCCTATCTCCTCATCTTTGGCAGTCTAGTCTAACAGAGAGTTGCGACTCAGACCATGTGGCCACCGAAGCGGGTAGCTTCACACAAATTAATAGATTGGCTTATTATGTATAATGTGACCCGCTCCGGTGACCACGTGGTCTAAGGTGCTACCTCTCGCAATAGACTAGACTGCCGATGACAGGGAGATCGTGGTTCAATCCCGGTTGGGTGTATTGATGGTGGTTTTTCCTAAATGGTTTCCCCACTCTTTATCCAGGCAAATGTGTATACACTTCCTCTAAATTCAACCTTCCTCATCTCTAACCCATTAGTGTGATTAGCACACGAGAGTTTAGCCCGAATAGATAGTAAGACGGGGTGCTATATATATAATGGTTTTTCATATTTATAAAACAAAATTAATATAATTGTGTTTTTTTTTAAATCATTGCGTTTTAGCTACCGCTTGGCTTAACACGCATAATTATACAGAATGTTCCATAACATGTGAGACCCACTTTATTGGTGAATAGGAGACAAAAACAACGAGATAAGTTCATACAAACATGTGTTCCATTTGACCTTGTTTTCAAGTTACAACCAAGTGATTCCATTAAACTGTTTGTACACCATACTCTAAATCTCTCGACCTGTTGACTATGTTATATGAGTTATTCCTGATTATTCCAAACACCTGGTATTTTTGAAAGGGGGTGTCATTATACGATAGGCTTGCATTCAGGCTGAAGGTGGCCATTTTGTGCACTTCCTTAAGCAGCTACACACTATTGGAGTAGGTACAAACATGCGGCTATAGCGCGGAAACACCTGCCCCAGTGGCGTAGTTAGCTAACGCTCTAGTCGTGATGAGCTAGACTGTTGAGGACGGGAAGATTTAGGTTCGAATCTCGGTCAGCTGAATAGTTTTCCAATCTCCCTCCACGCGAATGTGGGTCCACTTAATCTAAATTCAACCTTCCCGATTCCTAACCCTTTAGCTTAATTAGTACTTATGTGTTCAACCTGAACGGGTTGTAAGACAAGGTGATAAATAATAATAATAATGATAATAAAAATAATAGAGCTTGGGAGCAAGGTCAAATGGGACACGTATTTATATTACAAATTTTCATAATTTTTTCCTCTATGTCCACCACTGAGGTGGGTTTCGCATGCCATGGTACACACCGCATACTAATTACGCTAGTTGGGTAGAGAGAAGGAAGGTACAATTTAGAGAAAATGTACCCATATTTGCGTGGAAGGAAATTGGGTAGATATTCATGAAAAAACAGCCTTAGTGGGATTCGAGTCCTTAGCTTTCCCATCACCAGAAAAACAAGTCCAGATGAGATTTCCGTAGAGACCACGTGATCACTGATGGGAGTAATTTTTAGGCGACATACTGTAGTTATTAACAAGAAACTTTGTCGCTTTGTCCCCCCATCATAATTGCGGAGAATGTTGAGTGATCATTCAGATACGAAAACACTGCACACATACATTTATGGCGTATCTTGGTGTTTTCTTTACCCTTTTACTTCCATACCAGGGTGACCTGGGAGTCGAGGTGTAAAGTGTCGGAACTTCTGTCCTGAAGTCCTGGGTTCATTCCTCGGTCCCGGCACAGATTTATCTTATTACCAAACCCTTCCTCCACCTCTGATAAGACGTGTATTAATCACAACTTGTGAATGTGTGGAATTCCAGGTCTCCATCATGGTTCGGATCCCACGTTAAACTGTAGGTCCTCCATTTCATCTCATAATCATCCTAACATTACACATTAGCGTAAGTGCGTATAAACCGAACGGGTAGTAAGACGCGGTGATAATAATAATAATAATAATAATACTTCCATACCTACCGTACGCGAGCCGAGAGCTGAGTTGGACTTGCTACGATGAACTTTCTTAACCTTTTCAATTTGAATTAATAAAATACAGAAACAAACATTATAAATAATTTGATGGACTTTAGGTTAAGAAACATTCTATTACAAGAAGATTTTATTTATTTGTATCCGATAAATTAATAAATTAATATTCAAATACTCCTTATGAATTTGTTAGTGATAAAACAGGTTTTTCTGAAACCATACAATACCATGCGAAATATAAATAAGACAGTTGAAAGGAGACGTCTCCGTATTTTTCAAATTTGATTTTATGGATGCACATCTTGCTACCTTCTCGGTCGGTCTACCAGAAACTTACGCCAATTTTATTATTATTATTATTATTAGCACCGCGTCTTACTACCCGTTCGGGTTATACGCACTTACGCTAATGTGTAATGGTAAGGTGATTGTGAGATGAAATGAAGGACCTACAGTTTAACGTGGAATCCGAACCACGGTGGAGACCTGGCATTCCTCACATTCACAAGATGTCTTGTCAGAGGTGAAGGAAGGGTTTGGTAATCAGATAAATCTTTGCCGGGACCTGGGATTGAACCCCGGCCGCCAGCATAGAAGTCTGACACCTTACCCCTAGACCACCAGGTCACCTACGCCAATTTTAAATCACAAATCAAGGGAGAGTTTGAAGAAATGCATTAGAACTCGTCTGGAGAGAATTATAAATACACAGTTAGAATCACACCTGCTTTGGTGGCCGCATGGTCTAAGACTCTCGTGTTAAACTAGACTGTCGATGACGCCCGTTTACAAGTGTCATTTTTCAATTAATTTAAGTTGAAAATTGAATTGTGGTCCCCTCCATATGGACATTCCCATAATTACAATGATTTGCAACCTCTGTATTAGATATCAATTTTATTATTAGTGTTTATCAAAATTGTTAGCTGCATATCACTTGACTTCACGCGTGAATATATTAATATTAGCATCGCGTCTTACTACCCGTTTGAGTTACACGCACTTACGCTAATGTGTAAAGGTAGGGTGATTGTGAGATGAAATGGAGGACCTACAGTTTAACGTGAAATCCGAACCACGGTGGAGGCCTGGCATTCCACAAATTCACAAGATGTCTTGTCAGAGATGAAGGAAGGGTTTGGTAATCAGATAAATCTGTGCCGGGACCGAGGATTGAAACCCGGACCTCCAGCATAGAAGTCCGACACCATACCCTTAGACCGCCAGGTCACCGTGAATATATTAAAGTAGCTTTTGCATCTCTCAGATACTTTTCTTCCTATAGTAGGATTCTATTAGAAATATTATTTGTCATTTAAAAAGTTACTAAACACTACTTTAATATATCCATACGTCAAGTCAAGGGGATGTTGACCACAGCAAAAATACTTTTATCTTTATTTTCTAAAACGTTTCTTCGTACCGGAATTCTACTATACCATGTTCTTACAAGAGTTGTTGGAAGAACTCTTTTTCAAGGCGAAGGTGGTGTTGACTCTATGCACCTGCCTAGTTGAGTAACTCTTGAAGTTGTCGTGTGCCCGGTAATTGCACGTAGCAGACAGCAGCTGTACCTCGCCAAGGGAAGACGGAAGCAAACACAACACGGGTGGAGGGGGGGGGGAGCAAGAGACCATCTGCCCTGAGCAACACTTACTTTACTAGTCTGTCTGAAAATATTTATCGGAGATTATTTAGTAAAATATATACTGGTTCGTTCGATAAAGTTTACAAATGTACCAAAATAATTTTTTTTTTCAATTTATTTGAGATATTGAACGTGCTCTTTCTGGGCCGACTGATTATATCTCTCCCCATAGGACTTATAAGCCAACTAAAGTATAAAACTGACACAAAAGCCAGCCTCCTCGATATGAAAGGGAAAACACACATTTCACCATTGATATATTTTTCGGCCTTGCCGAGAATTGAACCCCGAGACTCTTATTCAAGTAGAAAGACATATACATATGTAGCCTATTCTATACATTTAAGTCCAGTAGAAACCCGCTATACCATGTCCCGGTAGTCCAAAGTTCCAAATAATCCAAACACAAATTTTGCAAAACATGGGGGTTGGGTTTGGGGTGGGGTTACAAACTAAGTCAATTGAAATATATTTTTATTGATAACAAACTCAAATTTAAAAGAGGATTGTAAGAAACTAGTGGGATAAGAAATTCTAAATATGTTAGCCTACCTGTTGTAGTCAACAAAATGTACTTTCCTGTAACTAGAAATACAGTACCGTAAAAAGATGTACTGTAGATATAAAACTACAGTAAATATTATTATTTGCTTTACATAATTCAAATGAATGTAAATTTCCATAAATTAATTCAACTGTGATTTTTTTTTTTTTAAATACTTTGTCACCCCGTGGAACTTCCCTTATTCTCCCGATTAATCCAAATTTTCGCTAAT